>VZRH01004459.1:462192-547275 GCA_013397555.1 Urocynchramus pylzowi | reverse complement strand
AAAAGTTTTTTATAAAAAAAAATTTTTTAAAAAAAAAAAAAAAAAAAAAAAAAACCCCCCCCCCCCAAAAAAAAAAAAAAAAAAAAAAAAAAAAAAAAGAAAAACCAACTCAAAACCTAAAAAGACAAGTTGTAACAGGAAGCACTGTCCCATACATATAGAGAATCACATGCCCAGATATGAATAGAGGAACAGAGAAGGCAAATGCACTGATGATAATAGTATATTAGTTGTGAGTGAGTGCTTATAGTCACTATATCCATCTGAAACTATTACAAAAACTATTGTGAATTTTTTCATGCCCATCTGTCTGAACAGGATAAATTCCCCAGTTGCAGAAAATCATCAGTTTGACAGTTTAGTATAGTTTTTCCAATCAGTAAACAATACAATAAGCACAGTGTTGAAATGAGCCCTGAGTGATACACTGGCTTGAAAACTGATTCTTTACAGGCTCTGTAGCAGGGCCAGTCAGGAAAGGATCACATCATTCAAAGGAGCAGCCTTGAATGCTCAGACTTTTCCTGTGGAAGGGGTGATGGACCAAGTGGTAACCCAGGGATCAGGATTAGGTAGGAAGCTAACAAATCAAAGCATAGTGGTGAGTGTCTGTGGTGTGGACCGCCAGAACGTTTTGTCAAAGCTCACAAAGGACAGAGGGATTAAAAAGAGAGGGGTCAGTTTACAGATGTTTACAAATGTTTGATTTTACCTTGCCAACCTAACATCCTTCTGTGATGAGGAATCTGTTAGCTCTGTGGATGAAAGAAAATAAGTAGATGTCATTTGCCTGGATTTTAGCAAGGTTTTCAGGACAAATTCTCTTTCATAGCCAAATGAGAGAGAAACTAAATGGAGGGGTTTACTAGAAGATGAGTGGGACACTGGCTAGACCAGCAGACCCACAGAGCAGTGGTCAGCAGTTCAGAGTTCAGTTACTTGTGGTGCTCATACACAGTTGATAGAGGTTGATAGAGGTTGATAGAGGTGCTAATGCTGTTTAACATCTTCATTAATAACCAGAATAATTATATAGAGAGCACTGTCAGCAAGGTTTGAGGAAACACCAGACTGGGAAGAGCAGATGATACACTGGACTGTTCCCTGCTTTTCAGAGGAATATAGGAGAAGGAGAAATGTGCTGAGAGGAACCTCACAAAGTTCAATGAAAACATACAGGAGTTCCCCATGACAGAATAAAACATGGGGCAGTCCCAACCAGGCACAGTCTGGCTAAGCTGCAGCTTTGTAGAGAGAACAAGTTGCACATGAGTCAGCCATTGTAGCTGTGAGCAGGAATGGCAAACTGGGCTGCATGACCAGCCTGGGCAGCAGGGTGAGGGACATCTCATCCCCTTGTCAGACTGTACCACGAGTACTCTGTCCAGTCCCAAGTGTTCCCACATTTGTTTCTGATTTCTTTAGCTTTACTTCAGGAAAATCTGATACAGATACAAGGCTTTGTTCTTCAATAGGTTAAAGAGATTTGGGCAAACGCTTTGGAAAATGACTTCTGAAAGATTTTTGTTATTTTTGTAGATACTGTTTTGTAAATCATCAGTGGAAAGATGCTTTTATTCTGAAAACTGCAAATTTTTTTTATAGTTGGTAATAGACCAACACAGTAGGTAAAAATAAAAAGGAGATAAAATCAATACTGTAAAAAATTGCCAAGCTTATTCTTCCTATAGCAAAGGTAGCACTTTTTAGGTGTATTGAGCTAAATATTAGTGTAAGTAAAAACTGTCATTCCAAAAAGGAAATATGTTGTTTTACCTTCAGTGATAATGCAACTATAGGCATATGCCTAAAGCTAAAAATGTTATACTCATATATATGGCCTTCAGCTTTTACCTATCACTTCAGTGTGTCCAGTGTTTTGGGACACAATGAGAATAACAGGGTATGGGTGTATAATATCTTTTTAGATACTAAGCATTTTAATATCAAATAATACCTTACCATGACACTGGTCCATGCAATGAATACACCAAGTTGTATGCATTTAATTTTAATTTACAGTTACACAGTTGTGTAGAATTATGGCATTAATCAGCAGTAGCTTTTGTCCAGCGACATAAAATTTCTTTGAACACAGAATTATCCTTGAATGACTGCACAGAAACTGGGAAAGAAAACTCCAAGCTGTGTTATTCTCACGTTATTTGAATTATTGCACTAATGTCACATTCCTAATTTGGGTTGGTAACAACCAAAGGTTTGAAATCCCACAGTAAATATTTGATGACAGAAATAGGATCAGTGTTTTCAGCAGTGCTGTGTTCATGCCTACCATGCACAAAGAGACCCTGCAGTCTGTATGAGTTTAAAGTGCAGTCATTCAGTGACAAGTACACAGTACAGATGAATAGAACTAGTGAACTACTGTGCTGAGCATTACTATTTTCATCAGCCCAGTACAGTGACTGAAGAGTCTTTGCTGCCCAAGTAGGCATTAGTAAGGCTGAGAAGGGGTGCCTTCCATCACTCTTTGTACTGCACTGACTACATGTTGGTCCTTCTGAGTCCTTTATTTATTAACAATCCCATCTCAATAGTCCTGCCTCAGTTTGACATTTTACTGATGGTGCTTGCCTCTGGCTTACATGGTCTCCCAACTTCCTGGTTTTCTCCAGAGTCTGAGCCAAATTTTTACAGCTGGGTCTTATCAGAGCTTGGCATTGGGTCAGTACCACTGAATGCCAGAATGGGAAGAGCAAGAGGTTCAGGTGGTTGGAAACTAGCCTGGATATGAGCTTCATCAAGAAATTAAAGATCAGGTTGGGCAGCTTTGCAGATGCGCAAGTCTTTTTAAACTGGTCTGAATTTTAATCTGAACTTCAGCTGAGGATATATGAACTGTGCCAGTTATATACCTCTGACATAAATATCATCATATATGTGCTTATACATATAGCTATACAATGCTGCTAAGGGGTGTGAACATTAAATATTTCTCCTCTGTAAAGATCAGTTAATCATACTGATTCAAACACAAAAGGTGGATTTGTCAGATAGGGAAGCTGAAACCCTCAACCTCAATATCCCCTAATTGAAAGTTGGATACATCAGGTCTCTTACAGTTCTACTAAAAAATGAACAAGTGGATAATACGTATTCAGGATGTGGTCCAAAGCTGGGAGAAACTAAAAAGAAAGGCCACAGTGAGCTGTGGTTTGGAGGCTGAGAATCTATCTCCTTCATCCTTGACTGAGCAGTACCCACAGTTATGTATTGTTGTATGATTTGAATTCAATGGGAAAATGGGCTTTTAGACTTTTAACTTAATGTTTAAGTATGGGTATTTCAATATTAATGAATTTCAGGTCTTTAAATTTATTTTCTCTTTTTTTTTTCCCTTTCAGGCAAGCCCTGCCCCTATAATTGTCAACACAGACACTTTGGACACAATCCCTTATGTAAGTATTAAGGGTTTTTCTATAAATATGTAGTTGATTTATTTTCACACAGAAATTCTGTTTGGTATTGCATAGAAGCTATCATATAAATACATATTGCAATTAATAATTTCTTTTACATTTACATAGTAAATTTTTTTCTGGAAAAAGAAATTTGGAATGACAATTGCACTCAGGTGAATCATAGCATATTATATACACACAATTTATAGTTTATGTTTGCTAAAACTAGCCTTTCTTTGAAAAAAATATAAGTGGTTTCCTTTAGGCTGTCATCCTTACCAGCAACATGATTATTTCCTTTTAGAACCATACACACCCTGCTAGCGTAATGGAAAGATACATGGATACACAGTGTGTCTTACAATGGTGCAACATCCCTTAATTTGTCTCTCCTTTTGTAGATGGAAATTGCTCATGATAAATAACAGCTCAAACTAATTGACTTAATATTTTCCTATTAATGTCTCTTCTTTTTTTATGACTTCTAGGAAACAAATTATCCTAAAATAAATGCATGTTTTTATTAGATTTTTAAAAATCTGTTTTTTCCTACAAACATTTGATATTATTGTTGTTTAGACTGTAAAATCAACTATAGTAGAACATAAAGGACATAGAAAAGCACAAAGCAAACACATCACAAACAGAGTAACAGGCTGAAATGATTGGAGGAAAGAAAAACAAGTAGCACAAAGCTAGCCAGCCAGTATCTCATATTTCTTCTTGCATCATCTTTGTTATCTTTTTGAAGCTCCTAATTAATGTCTCTCATCTGTTGTGTTTTGTCCACATCTGTCTCTTATGATACCAATGCATAAGCCTAATCATTTATCTATCTACACCAATCATGTTGCTGGGTTCTGTCTTTCAGAAGACTGTTGATGAGGAAGTTCAATAGGGGTTGTTCTGGCCGGTTTGTTACTGACAATTCATAAAACTTAGAAATTATGGTGCATAGCACAGGTAAAGATCACTGCCAAGAGCAATTTAGAAGAATGACAGTGCTCTAAAGCAGAAGAGAATTAAGTCCCTTGATGGGAATATGAACTATTGGGAAGGGTGGAAAAGTTAAATAGAATTTCTCTGTTCATTTGCATGCAGCTTTTTTAAAAAGCTTCCTATAATTTCTGTCTCAGTTTTCCATCCTAACATCAAAACCATCTGCTATGGTCTCACTTTCAATAGGTCTGTCTGGCTTTTCTCCTGTATTTTGATGAGACATTTTATACTTAGTGTTCTCTAGTCTTCCAAAAGGGACACTGTGAGCCCCAGTTCTCATTTTCAGCACTGGACCTGTGCCCAGGATCCTCTGCATCTACAGTGTTAGAATTCCTAAATACAGATGCAATTACACTAGTGACAAGATGCTCAATCAATATGATTTATTCCCTTAACACATCCTATCAATACTTACACACTTTCATGCCACTTTTGTACTAGAGTTCCTTTCTCTTAAATAATAAAGAACAAATGACCAAACACATTCAAGGGAAATGTTGACAGTAGGCTGAGAAGTGCCTGTGGGCTGTTTCAGTCTCCAACACATGATGTGAACTGGATAAATAAACAGAAGGTGCTTGCTGTAGAAATAGACAACTCTGAATTAGTCACCTTGCTCTTCCTAGCCTGGGAAGAGTTATTTCTCTTAGATATGGGACACAGCAGCATCACCACAGAGGGACTTATTTAACACTAGACCCTAAAAAGCACTTCACCTTGACATCTCTGCTGATGATGACATCTCACCATAGTGCCCCACAGAACCTGGGGTCTCTGCTTTACAAATAAGCATTTCCTTCTGCTCAGGATTTGTATACTTGAACATTCTCTAAAATGAGATACAAAAACAAGCCATGAACAAATGACCTCTTCCTCCAAGCTAATATTTGAGAGAGTGGGGTGGGAGACCTGTGTTTTCTTTCTTGCTCTCAGGAGTAATGCAGTTTAATTTAGTTTAGTTTCATTATATATTTCCTCTGCAAGGGTGATGCTGTAGTCACTGGGCCAGATCCACATTTTCTTCTTTGTGCATCCCCTCCTGGTCCAGGGATCCTTCCCAATACATGTTTAATGATAGCATGTAGTGGATTGACTCTGGCCAACAGCCAAACAACCTTCTCACTCCTCTGCTGTGGGTCAGGAAGAAAATAGAGGATATAAAAGCAGAAGATGAGATAAATAGGGAAAGCAAATGTTGCATGTGCAGGTAAAGTAAAATAAGAAATTAATTCACTGCTTCCCATCAGCATGCAGATGTTTAGCAAGGAAAGCAAGGCTTCATCAGGTGTAGCAGTTGTTTGGGAAGACAGATACCGTAACCATGAATGTTCTCCCTTGCTCCTCCTTTCCCTGAGCTTTTACTGCAGAACACCATGAGATGTGGAGTATTCCTTTGGTCATGTGGGGTCATCTCTCCTGGCTAGGTCCATCCAAACTCTGTACCCAACCCCCAGCCAACTTGTCACTGGGACAGGAAGGGTAAAATCGAAAGGAGAAAAAGCCTTGATGCTGTGCAAGCTCTCTTCAGCAATAACCAAAATCTGGTGTATTATCAATATTGTTCCAGCCACACATGGAATTATTGCTCCACATAGGCTACTATGGAGAATAACCCCCATTCCAGGAAAACCCCATACAGCCTATAGTATTGTGTGGGTCCTGTTATACTATAACAGGACTATAAAGTAATGGGGTGTTAGGGGAGTTTTGTTTCTCTTTTAAATATTTGGAAATACAGAGACAAATCTTCCAAACTGGATGAGTTAAGAGTATGATAGTGCAGCCATTATCATATAATTTATTTTAGAGTAAATGTAATTTAGTATGTATGTCCTGAAATATTTTTTCTGGGATGAGGTCAGTTCAGAGAGATAACAAAAAGCTAGATTTAATTATGATTTTGAAACTTGAGCATGTGTCGAACAGCTGCATTTTCAGCACTGTTAGGACTTCCAGACATGCATGGGAAAAGACTCTAAGCACCTAGGAACATCTTTGGTGAATGTTTAAATATCCTTAGAATTAACTAGCCAGGTATTTGCACTTCTGAAAGGCACTACTGATTTTTAGTTGCCATGAAATAAACTTCTAACAGTCTGAGAAAAAAATTACTTTATGGATCAAAGAATCCAAGTTAAATTATTATATTTTCTGTCCAAAGCTAAAAGGAGCCTTGGTGTAAGATGGTGATCCTCTCTCAGAATTGTGGAGTGTTTAAAACACCCAGAAGTGCTTTTCCTTGGGGCTATAGTGATCTTAGATTCCTGCTATTCATCCCTGTTTTTCAGCTCTCATTGCCAAAGTACAGTTGGAGTCCAGGAAGACTGGATGGGAGGAACAAATATTTTTTAGATCCTACTAATTGGGTCATGGTTCTAATGTTTAAATTTTTTTTTTTCATACTCTGTCTTTCTCTAGTCTTAGTTGGTTGTCCTTGAATTCTTTTGATTGAATTTGCCTTGCACAAATCTGAGTACCGTTTCTAAATCATCTTGTTGAATAGAATTAAAAGGCAAGGGAATACATAAGCAAGTGATATGTCTCAAGAAAATTTTGGACATATTAGTTTTTGATTTCTGACTGTTGGGATTTTCTAAGATACTTTTCATGACAACTAGTTAATGCTGTTCACTCACATATTTGCACAAAAAAAAAGGTGCTGCTTAAAAAAATAAAATAAATTTTTCTTTTATTAACTTTTTTTCTTAAATAATGGTAATTTTCATTGCATTTACCATAACAAAATTAAGTAATCAATTTTATACCATATAGAAATTATTTCCAAAATTAGGCACTGGAATAAGCATGGAGTTTCAAATTTTGGTGAATCAAAATGGTGGTTTTTTTTCTGTAATTACTAGCCACAACTAATAACCGTATAGATCCCTAAATAAGGTCAGGCTATTTTTACTGTTGTTACATGCCAGATGGAGACTTCTCATGATTTCATTAAACTGTTGGCACAACCTGTGTCATTGTTTCATTTTACAGGATGTGCTCTCAATGCATTTCCAATTCACTAACAGCTCTGCTCATCCTCTCTGCCATCTTCCTCCAAAAATTCCCGAGTGTTTTTGGGAGATACCTCTCAACAGTGATGGTCAGCATTCACAAAGCATGTTCACATGTCATCTTTGCACTGGTCCACCTGAGAGAAATTTCCTTTTGTACAGTTGGTATACAACTGGTAAACTAAGTAATTTGTGTCATTAACCCTCTAATGATTTAAAATCACATTATTAAGCATTTTGCAACTGTTGACATTCTTCAAACCTTTCAACTCAATAGTTTGGGGAAAAAAATAATCTTTTGTGGGACTGGTTTTCATCAGGATGCTTTTTTTAGATGAGATTAAAAAAAAAAGGCTTAGTCTATTATTCTATTATAACCTGGGCCTGCAGAAAATAATAGAAGAAACAGTTAATTAAGTTTGTTTCTATGTTCAGTGGTTTGAAAACTTTGGCTCACCAAGCTTTGGACGTGGGAATAAATTTGATAGAAAGCTTTGATGGTACAAAACGAATTATTCTGTGACATTTTAAACACAATTAAACATTTGTGGGAGTTTGTTTGTTCTCTATTCTTTTGCTGTAAATTTTAGATCTCTTTGTATAATGAGAAGTATTAATTTAATAACATATGAATCATCTCATTTTCTCTGTTGCACAGAATAGGACTTATTTATTTCTTTTTTCATTTCCAAAAAGCTGCATAGTTGAGTTAAAAGTAGCTATAAGGCTATCTTTGCTGCATCACTAATAGAAATTGAAGGGAGCCTTTCATAATTTATCCTATGATGGAATTTTATTTTCTTTCCATCTTAACAAAAAAATTTAGGGAAGTTCACTCAGGTACTGTGGTTGTTCCCTTCCTCCCCCATCTTGTCACAGGAATAAGATCTAAGGAATATGTACTTTTTCCTCCTTTCAGTCACAATGAATTCTTCATATTTTTTCAGTTTTGCACTGTTCTTTCAAATTATTATTTTTTATATTATTACTATTTTGAGTTATTGTTATTTTATTATTGGTTTGATTTGCTAACTATATTGCCTATGCTGAGTTTTATGAAGATACATGTAAGACATGTCCTGAAGAAGTAATTTTCAAACTATGTTGATTATGTTTTCATGAGCTGTAATCAAATCTTTGTATTGTTTTACCCTTGCCTGAGTGTGGCCACAGAGAGGGTTGTGCAGCTGTTTTGGTGCATCCCATCTTAGGGATGCTGTGAGCTCAGCCCCTCCTGGAGCAGGGCAGTGCCCTGTGACACCTCCTGCTCAGGGAAGTGTGGGAGTCAGGATGATGCCAAAATGGGAGTTCTGGGAGACTTTCAGCTTTTCTCTCTGCCATTCAGCTAGTGCACCTATATTTAGCCCATTAGAAGGAGGCACATAAAACCTTAAACAAAGGCCGAAAAGAACAATAAATTCTTCCTGTTCTGATGTTGTGGGTGGAATCAGGCACTTCACTCTCAAGTGAGAAGAAACTGTATTTTATTGATATAAGAGAAGTTCAGTGGTAAATGCAATAGTGGTTTAACAAGAATGAATGGCCAGGTATTCTTGAGCATTTATTGGATCGAGAACAGTCAGAATTTTGGGAGGATCTTCCTATTGAGCCATGAGGTTCAGAAAGGACCCCATTCTGTTCCAAACTTCCTTTCAGAGGGGAGTTTAGGTGTGGCTGGATCCAGATTGTCTCAGCCTTGGCCAATGGTTGATGTCTAAAGGATTATATATTTGCAATCACAGAATCAATTAGGTTGGAAAAGGCCTCTGAGATCATCAAGTCCAAACTTTGATCAAACCACAGTGTCAACTAGACCATGGCACTACGTGCCACATCCAGTCTTTTCCTTAACACTCCAGGGACAGTGACTCAACCACCTCCCTGGGCAGCCCCTTCCAATGTTTAATCATCCTTTCTGAAAGATTGCCAGTGAGCTTATTCCCAATTCATTTAGCAACCATCTGATGTAATAAGGAACCTCGTAACCTTGAGAGGCATTCCTACTGAAGGGGAAACCCTGGTGTGCAGCCCACTGCCATGCAGGAGAGCTCAGCAGGCCTTGGACTGTCTACCCTTCATGGAGTAAGAGTCATAATCATATTTGCATACTGACTACAGGTGCTAGTTTCTTCCAAATTTGCCTTGAGTTGGACGTTGACCAGCATTCTGGTTAGCTGGCTGTATTGCTCAAATGTTGTTCTTGCCTATCATGTTGTCATCTGTCTCCCCCCAAGTCCAGCTGGAGCCAGACTGAGCCATCAGGGCCAGATACATCCATGACTGACCACCACTTAGGATTATTAACTTGAGCAGGAGTTACAATGGAATATAAAAGGCAGGTTGGAGATGGGAGCACATTGACTGTAAAAAGAATGAGGAAACTGTGAATTTCTGGGCACAGTCAGTGCTCTAAAGGCTTTTATTGGATAATAAGAATGGAGGTGCATTCTGGACCTAGAAAAGTAAATTGGAGGGGGTAGGTGGCCTAATATATTTTTAAAATAAAGCAAGTCTTTACATAATTGATGTTGAATGTCATATATGACTGAGCTGATTTTGGCTGGGGTAGAGTTAACTTTCTTCACAGAGGCTGTTTTGGATTTGTGCTGAGCACCTGGTAATTTTAGGGGTAATTTTGTTGTTGCTGAGCAGGGCTTACACAGAGCCAAGGCCTTTTCTGCTTTTCATGCTGCCACACTGGTGAGAGAGTGGCAGGTGGATGGGAGGCTGGGTGGAGACACAGCAGAACAAGGGACCCCAACTGACCAAAGGGATATTCCAGGCGGTGTGACATCATGCTCAGTGTATGAAGTTGGGGGAAGAAGGAGGAAGGGAGGGACATTCAGAGTAATGATGTGTGTCTTCCCAAGTCAAGCTCTCCTAGAGATGGCTGAACACCTGCCTGCCCATGGGAAGCAGTGAATTAACTCCTTGTTTTGCATTGCTTGTGTATGTGGCTTTTGCTTTCCCTATCAAACTGACTTTATCTCAGCCCACAAGTTTTCTATCTTTGACCATTCCAGTTCTTTCCTGGATCCTGCTGGTAGGGGAGTGAGCAGTTGTGTGGGTCTTAGCTGCTGGCTGGGATTAAACCACAACAATGACTATGCATGATGAGCAAAATTTTGAGGACAGTGGTAATAGAAGACTAAAAAGAAATTTTGGTCTAAAAGGATAGGATGTGAATTTTTATAAAAGTAGGCTACTCATGGAGTTTGTTTTTTTTATTAATATGATATTGAAATATATCGAAATACCATCGTGTAGGTGTATATATATTTTTTTCATTGACTTCTCAGAATAAATTTATTGCTTCTTTCCTAATTGGTTTGATCATAGTCTTGAAAGTCAGATTACACACCTTATTATCTCTAATGACTTAGATTTTTCCAGGTTCTTAAACTGCAGTTTTGTTTATTATTTATACTCATTTTGTTTATTATTTGTACTTTATTTCAGCCTGTCATTAATGTGCATTACAGTGGAAAATCTAAAGCTGGTAGAACTCTGTGCTAGTCTTTTAAAGCTGCATTGGCTTGGCTGTTTTGCTTTGGCCCTTGAATTGTATTATAGCAATGTTTTTTACCCTGGCAAACCCTGCCGTATTCTGCATGTCATTGTTTCTGCAGTGGGATAAGACATTTTTCTTTTATAATAGAAGTATTGGCAGGCTTGATTTAAATAATGTTTATAAAATATTTTGTGATCATTAGTGAAAAAGGTTCTACAGAACACAAAACTAATGAACTGATATAAAACAGCTCCCCTTAAACATGAAAAAACAGAAAAGTTTTCATCCTACTCTCTGATGATCTAAATGGATTTTAGTGTGACAGCATAAAAAAAATATTCTGCTTCTGTTGAAAACCCAAAGCAAAGGTACAGAATGGACCTTAAGATTTACTTTGCCTCTATTTCATACCCACTGTTTTTCTAACTGAAAATAAATTGATTTCAAACCTCTTCTTTTACAATATGCTGTTTTAAAAAGAAACATCTTTTAAAGAAGGACCAAAGTTATTCTGAAGCAAAAATGTGATTTTGTTTCATGTATTTTGCTTTGAAATTCTGAATGCATTTTTAATATTTAAGCCTTCTCAAATTCATAATTTTTAATTAAGGGAAAAAGCTTTACTTTCAAGTAAAATAACTTCATGATTTTAGGGGATTTCTTTTATTTTCTGTTGGAGTGAACACTACATTGCCTGTTTGAGTGCTACATGTCATAATACATAAAAGATCAAAAAGCCTTCATTGTGTCTGGATGTAGGTAGAATTACCAACATCCTGTCAATCCGACAAGTAAATGCATCCCTCGGTCACGTATCTAATTATTCCTTCACACTTCTGTTCTCCGAAATTATAATTTGTTCATTTATAAAAACTGTCCATTTTCAATTTCCTATGAATAATGCTGGACTTTAGATTCAATCAAGGAGTTCTTTCTATGGATGTTTGAAATGTTGCAATTAGCAGACTGGGATAGAGGAGCTTATTGAACTGTAGAGATCACATCCTGCACTCATTTGTTTCCCTTGGCTTCAGGTGGACACAGCATAGAGAGTATGTAATGCTTCATCCTTTTTGGATTTGGAGTGCAAGTACTTTAGCATTTCAGTCCAGATCATGGGTGTGCATTTATCAGTCTTAGTTCAACCACTCTCAAGTTTGTAAAGCAGACTTTTTGACAAACAACTACACTTGCCAGCAGGTTTTTGCATACCCACTATCGGGGTCCCTTAGGTGACAATGTAATCAACCCCTTGAAAGAGGTATAGTGCTTTGCTTTTGCTGAGTCTGTTTTTGCTGGGCCACTCTTATCCTTATTGCCTCTGCTGGGGGAAGCCAGCCAGCTATTGCACTGTCAGTATTTTCTGTTAAAGTTTTTTGAAGCACTTGGAGATCTGAGGCAGCCTTGAATTACATGGACTGACCTGACCTAAATTAAAAGTCATTTGAATTTGGTTTTGTCATTCTCTGCCTAGCCTTGAATTAGTTTTTTCCTTTTGTGTAAGTCTTTTTATATTATGCTACCCTAGCTAACCTTACTGGATATTGTAGCAGTAGGCTAAAGTTGGTTGGGTTGCTAGGTTTGCAAGGATCCAGTGGCTAACACAACCAAATATGCTTTTATAGTACAATTCATGGTCTTAAACTATCAAACCCATTGTCTTTTTCATAAAATACTTACTTAGAATATATATATGTATGTATGTATAAAATTAAGACCCATGGCAGGGAGATGGGAACTGGATGATCTTTAAAGTTGCTTCCAACGCAAACCATTCTGTGATTCTAAGAAGCTGATAAAGTTCTTGAAGTACACAAGGCTTTTTTCCAATAGCAATAGCTTTATTTGGAGTTACTTTCTTGTGCAGTTAAAGTTCTGAAGTGATTTGGGAAAAACATAAAGAGTGCAAGTGAATAACTACTTACTTATAGATTTTTTTTTTGTTGTTTTTTTTGTGATTCAAGCAAAGGGACTTGTATTGGTCAGTATTCACTGTTTTAGAAAGAAGTAGAACTTAACTGAAAGCTGTTGTGAAAAAAATTAAAGAGCTAGCCCAGATGTCATCATCTTATTGGTTTTAATTATACAAAAGGAAGAAAGCTTTCCTTTTTCATAAGACTTCATTTTGGAGGATTTCAGATTAATTGCTGTCAGAGACAGATGTGTTCCTTTGACCTTGGATAATCTAAGAAGTAAAGAAAAAGTGATTGCTCAGTATTGAAGAGAAAGCTTGTTTTGATGAAAAGTGAAAAAGAAAAATCTTGCTTTCATGTCTTATTGAACATATGATGGTTTGATTACAGTGGTTTTTCACTTACTTAAGATGAAGTATAACTGAAATTTATTTTACAAGAACTTTTCTTTGTAAATTTAAGTATAGTTACTTTTTTATGTGTAGAATTGTTGATTTCACTTTGCAAACTACCTGTTAAAGTTCAGCCAAGACAAGGTTCTTATCCTGGCAGCACATAATACAACATCAGTAATAACAATGGATAGAAAATATACCTTTATCTTGTGATCATTTAGGTATTGCTCTTAATTCACAGTGTTTTTCATAGCAGCATTTTCTCCTTTTATGGTAACTTCCTAAAAATTTTAGAATAGCTAGAGTGTGTTCTTACTTGTTCCCTACAACAATATAAAAAGATCTCAATGGAACACTATTGTCTTTTAACAAAATCACAAAATTAGCCATTTAAATGCTCTTATTTTCCCCCATTGTTAGCCAGGGATTTGCTGATCCATGCTGTAAAACTAACACAACTTCAACATAGTTTCAGCAAATATTCTGAAGTCTCTACTGTTGCAAGTTGTGAGTGCAGACATTTTGGGAATATGAGTTATTTCTAATCCACATTTCATACAATAAAACCTCATGCTACTTTTAATGCAGTGATCTGGTGAATCAGACTTGATAGTAAATTACATTTTTAATCAGTGTTTAGATGACCTAGCATAGAGGAGGAAGCCCAAATATGCCACAGATAATATCTGTTTTCCTGATCTCAGATATTTCAGCCCTCATAATTTTCTATAGAAGAATGACTTAGTTTGAAGGTAATAGAAAATAAAGATTCCTACATGAGATAAATCTCCACTTGTTGAGGTTACTAGTAAAGAGAAATAATAACTGAAGCGTAATAACTTTTGTATCTTACATTAACATATTCAATCAGTTGTTGAGTAATTTGCACCTGTAAATTTTTCCGCATAAAGATGACAAGAGTTTACAATTCTGGATTCCTTTTAGTCATAAATTATTTGTGCTGAGTACGTTATGTTTTGTGTTTGCTAGGCTGAAAAATTTTACTGAGTATTGGCAATATTGCAAATTGAATATTGGCAAACATTTTACTGAATGCTGTTCTTTGCTCAGCTTAAGTGAGCATTAGTGTGGTCATAACAAAAGTAATCTTGTCTGATGTCCAGATTCAGGACTTAGGCTTTGCAAAGGTGATGGAAAGGTAAGCATAGGATAGTTTATCTTGATACTATTGAGCTATTCTAATTTTTCAAATAATGTGCACAGTTTGATTGATGTGCACATGGTTGATTAATCACTTAGATTGCACCATAGTCTTTCTCTTTAGTAGAAGCAGATATGTGGTATCTTGGTAGTGTTCTTTCTTATTCTAAAAATACTAAAAGTCCTCAACTGTCTGTATGACCTCCTGGTCTTTCCCTAGAGGAGAAGTATAATTTGCAGCTGGTGCTTTCAATTCTGTTTAATTTCTTTTTAGAAGCATTGTGTACTAGTTTAGAGTTAGAGAAGTGTTCTTTCATGTCCCAAGAATTTGAATTTCATGACAGAGGGACACAAATATATTCTAGTTTGTGAAACTTTTTTCTGTATATCTTGAAATTGTTGAAAGATATTCATCTTTCTTTCAAAATAAGGACCAAACTCCAGGAGCCATCCTCATGCCTTAGGGAGACTGATCTTATCAGTAAGGCAGGTTGATCAGAACTGGGCATCCCTGTTTCAATCATGTCCCAATGAACTTTGTCTCTTTATGCAGATCTACTGAAAGAAAATAAATTATACCTGACTTTCTCCCCAGTTCTTTAATTCCACATATTTTTGATTTTTGGCTGTAGCTAAAATCAAGTTTGTTTATATTTTCTAGAAATTCCCCTGCTTTACTAAAGTTAAAGCTTTAATATTGTATAATGTCATTGGTTACACTTTGAGCACAGTTTCTTATTTCCAGATATTTTTCTAGTCATTTTTCTTTCCCTGCTGTTTCTTGGTGAAGAATGATTCAAGAAGATTGTAAGAATAGCTTTTCCTGTCACATTCATCTTTCTGCTTGGGTGAAAATAGGAGATACATAGCAAAGAGTATGAGCCCGCAAAGCATTTTTTTCTCAGTTTAGCATCACATCGAGTCATAGTCCATATAACAAAAAAATTATAGGTTTGCAATACATGTGCAAGATGTTATTGCAAGATGTTAGGGGGTTGCTAAATTTGCTAGCCTGATGGAAGCAAGGTTGTTGGGACTCCATGCCACAGGGCTCAGACAGTAGCAAGGTCAGTGGTATATTCCCAGCAAGCACACGGACAAACAGAAGGCATTTGGGTAGCCACGTGTCTGAGCAGAGCAGCACAGCAGTCAGTGCCCCACAAACAAAAGTGGCCTCCTCTTGTCCCATGTGTATGCATGTATTCATGTGTGTGGTGTGAAAACTGCCAGGAGCTGGATTTGGACACTTGGTCAGCTAAGGAGTGCAGGCTCCAGATCCTTGCTGTTCCAGATGCTGGCACCTGATGCTGAAACCCCTGTCCAGCTGCTGGTACAGACTCCTTTGCACAAACCAACACACACACCCCCACTGTGGGACTCTGATTCCTCCTATAATGGAGCTGAGACACATGGTCCATTCAGTAGCTGGCCCTGGATCCCTGCCCTTACTCCTGCACAGTAAAACACACACACACACACACACACACACACACACACACAGAAATGGGTCTCAGTTCCTAGATCCTAAAGTCTCTTGGGCAGTGGCCTTTGATTCCCTTGCCCCTTCAGCAGCCAACTTCTTCCCTTGTCTTATTTCCAGTTACACATACACACTCCAGCTTTCTGACTGCTTCACCTACTCCCCAGCTAGCCCAGCTTGGTGTTTGCTGGCAATCACCCACTGCTTGTGGACACCTTCATGCACTCCAGCTGCTGGTACCACAGACCACTACACACACACAGAGAACACAGAACCCCTTACCCAAGAAAACAGGTAAAAATGGAGTTTAATAGAAGACGTGACAAAAGATGTTCATCTGGCAGAGGGCTCAGACAGGGAAATGAACTGACCAGCCTTGTCTACATGTGACTGGCCCCCTTTATCCACTTATCCCTCTGTTTTCTTGTACTTCTTCCTCTCTACTTCTCAACCATGTCTATCCTTCCCTTTTCCACACCTTATATTCCTCACCTAAAAATCTCCTAAGTCTTGTTGCAATTCCAATATGCTTGTTCCCTGCATCCTGCAGGTGTCCCAGCCCCACAGACAGTGATGCCCTCCTCAGGCTGCAAGGTGCTCCTCAGGTGACCCACAGTGCTGGCTGTCACCCTTAGCCAGGGGCTGAGGCTTCCCTGGGAGAGGAAGGGTCTCTGCCAGGGTATCTCCACCTGCCCACGTGCCTCTCTGCTCGTGGGTGTGTGTCCTCACCTTTGATGGGCTGATGGCTCCTGTTATGAATTTAGGATGAAACAGAAACAAATTTAATCCTGAAAAATAACTTTTCTGTGGAGCAGACATGCTGGAGCATGTATAGTGTAGTAATGGCAAGTAAAATGTCTGGTTAGTGGCCTTGTGCAGATTGGAGCATTTGATGTCCAGGAGAAGATTTGCACACAAATTTAGCTGTGATGGTAAACGGCCACTAAATTCATTGCATATTGTTGAAATAAGAACCTGAATAGTTTCCACATCTCTGCTGCCAAATACTTTAGCTTTGATGTGGAAATTACAGGTTTCATTATGTCAGGAAACCTATGGAGAATGTAATAAAGATACTTCATATAACTGGTAAAATATGCTCTACTTCTGGAAAGAGATGATGAAATACTTGACATTTTAAAGTAGTATTGCGTGACATTAAACGTTTTCAGAGTACTTCTGTGCTGCAGTTGTGCATTCTAGTGTAGTAAAGATATTCTTAGAGTATTTTTTGTACCATAGGTCTTTTCATCACTGCTTGCTTAAAGCAAGAGAGCACTGTGACCTTTTTGTGTTGTTTTAAAGAGGATTATGTGTCAGCATTTTTCTCAAGCTTTCTTTTGGCTTTCCTCAGTTCTTTAGTAAAGCTTCTCTCATCTCTGCTCTTATACTTTAATAGGTAATCTTGAAAATAACTTTTTTTTTTAGAATACTGAGGCAATGCATAGAAATTACTTTCAGAGTAACTTTCAAGTTCAAGATTTCATTATTGTGTCAGAAATTAGATTGATTGAAGGTGGATGAAAGTGATTTTTTCCTCTCTCCTTAGATTTAAGTTGAAAGAATTTTTGTGAAAAACTCAGATGCTCTCAAAGTGATGCAAGCCAGTTTTTCCTACCAAGAAAGCTTGAGAAGTATTTGGAATAGTTTGCTGAATATTGGCTAGGCTTAGACTGGGACTGGTGATGATTATTTAGGCTGCATTAACTTCTTCTCAGGGTTTACATGGTTAATCCCTGTGAACAACAGTTACATCATTCTTTTTTTTTTCCTTGAGCTTGGGAGGAGGAGCAGAAAACCACTGGTTTTGTCTCAGCCATTCAAAATGTCTTCTTTTTTTTTCTTTTTTTTTTTTTTTTTTTCCCTGTAGCAAAATTAATTGGGTATGAGGGAGCTGTTCTGCTGTGCTTTTAGTAGTAGAGTGCAGAGGACTGTGACTCCCTTCCCTTACATACACTAAAGAGGCTTCCAAGATTTTAACAGAAATAGCAAATCCTTCTGCTGCTATAAAGATAGCAGTTGTAAAGCAACTGAGTCTTGCATAAAAAGCTTGTCCTGTGGAATCCATATTGGTTTATAAACATGTAGTTTATGTGTGTGACTATTCCTTATTACTCATTTTTACTATTAGTGCAGGCATTTTCTTCACTTTCAGGGCTGCTTCCTCCTGCAGGTGTAAGTACATCCACAGATTAATGAGTGCAACTTCAGTTACACAAGTACAAGGCCAGTGACACCAGTGGGACTGCTCCAGAGCTACTGACAGTCGAGTTTAGCCTTCAGTGCTAGTGCTAGAGTTAGCACATGAGAACAAAAGAACCCAAAAGAATTCATTGATTGTGATGTTTTTTCATAGGCAGTGGGGTGAGAGAGCAGTGAAAGGAGTGTTAACTCTCAAAGCTAAACAAAGGTACTGGTAGGCAATTGTAGGTACAAATATATGAGTCAGAGTGTGTTCCCACTGAGTGAATTGTAAGAGATAAGATTATGCTGGTTGTATATTTATTTATTGAGGAAATGTGGTATACCTATTATGCCTATTACATATATTTCATTATATAATGGCTGCATAAACATGTCATGGATACCAAAGAATGAAGTGAATTAGTGCTATTCTTTCCTTGCCTAAAATTTTGCCGGTTGGTATGCTACTGATTTTTTTCCCTAAAACTGAGAAACATTTATTACTCATGTTTAAATGAATCAAACTTAACCCACATGTAGTAATTTCTGCCTTTTAAACACTCTTACAGTTACCAACCTTTAAAATCAAATTATACAAATTGAAGTATTAAACATTTTTAAAATTACCTTTTAAGTCCCAATTTACAAGTACTTTATAATCTTTGTTGATGAAATAAGGTCAATCAAGCAACATCTATCTTCCATTTTTATGTATATTGTGCATGGAATGATAAATTACACTAGAAAAATAATTTCTAGAAATGTCTGAACTGTTGAAATTTTTTGAAAGGTTTGGTGGATTTTTTTCTGAATCTGAAATGGAGCAGAGATAGAACCTAACAAACTGAGTGTTTATGATAACTCATATATTACCATGTCAGCAATGGCAGAAGCACAGAAGAAAATAAGAGGCAAAGTGATTGTGAACTTCTGAAGCTGTAGAGTAAATGACCTGAATTGTACAAGAAAGAATGTGCTTTTGTGGGAAGAAATTGCTTCATCCAGTTCTCTGAAGTGTACTGTTTCAGATTTCTGCACTGACCTTAAAGGTCAGCTAGTTCCAAACACCCTATCATTTTTTTTTTAAGAAATAATTTTTTTTAGTATGTGAATCCTGGAAGTCTAGAGTTTCCCCATATAGTCAGTGAACAAGCAGGTTCTTAAATAGCAATTCCATCCAAAGATTAAAACACATGGCATATATCACCCCCCTTGATTCTTCTCTCCAGTACCTGTAAAAAAATCCCAAAATCTAGATCGCTTTTTCACTTGGATAGCTGCCCTTTAGATAGGTAATATGATGGTATATGAATTTCTTTTAGCATAAGAGAGAAGGTTGTAAGTGCCAAAACTGAGCTGTGCACTCTTCTTCTTTTGTTGGTACTAATTTTGTACAAGGTGGAAGTGCTAGCCTAAACAGAATTCACACACAGGTGTAATGTGTAATGTCTTCCATTTACTGTGAACCCCACTTGAAATCATGATCTCTGCTTTTATCTGCTCCTGCATTAGGCTTATAAATCTAGGAAGTTTGTGTTGAGTCTGCATTAGCTATGTCAAGTACTTACACTTAAAATAATGCTTCTATCAAAATATGGACAAAACAAAGAAGAGGTGAAAGAAAAATTGATGGCTCATTGTAAACCTCATAAAATAACAAGAATACCTTGGAGAAGGGCACCATTTTTTTTTTTTTTCCATACAGTAGAAACTGTCAGCTCTATGGTGACAAAACAGATAAAAAGAAGTAAATCTAAATTGTTGCTGAATAGCAAAAAGGATTATGAGGAGTGAGAATAGTGAGTAGGGGAAACCAGAAAAGAATCCCTTATTTTGACAAGGTCTTGGAACTGTGGTCAAGCAGGTGAAGCATTAGTGGAAAGAACCAAGGAACATACCAGAGGAGTGTATGAGTGGCTCAATAGGAGTCTTGGGAAAAGATTATGTTTCAAGTTTAGTTGGAAAAGATGAGAAGGTAGAAAACTAATCATGAATAATGCTTTGTATGAAGTGGGATTAGATAAAGTAAGTTTAAATTGATATGTATGTGTGTGTGCATCTGTGTGCGAGAGGAAAACCGAACAAATTTGGAGGTAGTAAGATGGAAGAAAAGAAAACTGAAAGGAATGAAAATCAGAAAGCAGTGGAGGCTGACTTGGAGACATGAGAAGTTGTGATTACAGCTGGGGGTTTGTGATTCACAGCAGACAAGAAAAAAAGACTGCTCTGAAAAAAATATGAGAAATGGGGTAGAGTAATATAAAAGTGCAGTTTGGGAATCAACCAGAGAAGAGTGACAATGGTTACTTGCTAGATGGGTATTTTCTCCAAGGTAATGAAAACAAGAAGAGCCAGGATAACAGTGAGGAAGGCAGGAGGAAAGGGTGAGTATTCTAACAATCATTGGAGAAGAGGCTGAATAAAAATTAGGTCCTGAAGGATATAAGAGACATCTAAAAATAAAAGAATGAGTGAATATAGCACCCTTTGAGCAGAGTACAAGTTAATCATGACTGCAGATCTTTGCAGGTGATGACCAAGAGCTAGATTTGGCTTCTTGGAGCTCTGCTAATTATGTGTTGAGAGTAATATATTCCCTAAAGGATGTACAGTGACTGGTGGTCAAGTGCTCCCTGGGCATCTGTGGAAGGATCCACAAAGATCTATTCCTGTTAAAGTATAAATTTCTTTGAAAACCCTATGGTTTTTTACTCTTCATTCTTCACACTAGAACAGTTGTATTACAACAAGAAAGTTTTAAGTTGTGGTAAATTTTGATTCAAAAACTTAACATATTTTCCTTGTTTCCTAAAGGAAGCATGGGTAAAAAGAAGGAAATCGGCTTAGTTATGCACCATAATTAAAAATAGATGTGGGATATCTCTTATACATAGTCCACAAATAGTCCACAAAATGCACTCACTCACTTAGATAAAGATTAGTATGAAAAACTTTCTGGCAGCCTTTTAGGACAGCTTGAAAACTCAAAGTCATGGCATCTGAAATCAGAGAAATCAGGAGAGTGTTTTCTGTATGTTTATATGCAGTAAGAAAGGAAACTTCTAATGATTTTGGAAAGCAAAATCGAAAGAACATCAGCAGCTTTCCTTTGACAATTAATAAAGGAAATAACCCAAATCTGGAGTTGTAAAAGGGCTAAATAAAGATCATTCTTTAGCTTTGGTTACAAAACAGAAATTGTGAAAGGCTGTTTGATACTTTTTAGATACCCAAATGGGCTTGCTGTTTCGGAAATGTAAAAAAAACATGGTCAAGTGGAAGATGTCCCTTCCCCTGGTAGGGGGTTTGAAAATAGTTATCTGTGAGGCCCCTTCCAATCCAGACCATTCTATGATTCTCTGAGTCTGTGACCATCTAAATTATACAGCCAACTGGAAATTTCTGAAGGACAAGTATATCCTGAGGTTACTTGCACAACAAGAATTTGACAGTCTTGTATTCTGCTGAGGTTTGGGTGATGAGACAACTGGTGGAGCCATACAGCCAAAAGAATGCATTTTGCTTGTTGAATGAAAATCAGTGTCAGGGTAGTTATCTTCCTATGCATATGATAGCAGAAATAGAAGCAGCAGTCTCCTTTCTTGCCATTTTCTGAAAAACTATACCCAATTAAATATGATTAAAATTAGTTTTGCTTGTAACAAAATTCTACAGATGTAATTTTTAAGCAAAACAATCTCTTCTTGAAAATAAGACTTAACATAACAAACAGCTCTGATGGCAGTTTTTATTAGAAAGGATAGGTCCAGGAGTTTTGAAATCTTGCAGTTGAATAAACTGTATGTTTTGATTTGATTGTTGCTGCTATCGTAATACAGTTCTTATCTCTAAAATTCACATAATGAAATATATATCTTATTGAGTGGATGCAGTTGTAGTAGGGTAGAAGTATAGCAAGAAAGAATTAGGGAATGTTTACTTTTGAAGTGTAAACAAGTCCATCAAATCAAATAATTGCAGAAGTAAAATAAAACAGTATCAAATTACAGTTGTTACTATGAGAAAAAATATCTTTAAATATGTTAATGAAGTGGCAGAGCATGTGGCAGAAAATAAAAAACCCAACAGAATGTTTGTCTAAAGGATTTTAGGAATTTAGAGCTGTAGAGCTGATTCTTCAGTAAGGGACTACTTCAGCTGCTTATGTCACCCTTAAACTGCACTAAAGGAGAGAAACTTCCTGGAAAGTTAAGAGTCTTCACATAAAGGAACAAACAAATCTGAGTTTGTCATGTCCTTACTTTGGCATTCTGTAGGCTGGGCTTTATTTCAGATTTTTCACAAAATTGTGTATAAAATCCTCTCTACCTGTTTCTTATTTCTCACTCTCCTGAAAGTGTCTCTGAAAACGGGTTGTGTTTTCTTCTTAAAGAGGTAAGTGAACTCTAATAGTGATGAGAGCTTTGCCAGGAAATTTCTCTTGAATGGAGTCTAGATAGTTACCCTACATTACAACTCTCTCTTTCCTACAGACATTTTCTTGTCAAATGTTTTGGAGACTCTTCTAGAATAACAGGTGCAGCTGTAAATGAAAGGCAACTGTTACCTTGCCTTTGTGGGGGGTTCTTTTAAACATCAGGGCTTAATTAAATTTTGATAATTTATTCAAGAAGGACTGTACTTTCATCACACTCTGGATCATGAACATATGTAAGGTCAGGAGGCTGAGAACCTTCTTGCATTGCAAGTGTACGTTGGCCATGCAGCAGAAGCCCTCAGAATTTTGTAAACGTTTCATGCGCATCTGCTCCCATGTAGCACTTTTACATTTTGTCCTGGTCAATAGTATCTTTTTTCTTCTGTCGGAAATACAAGTTCCTGGATGAGACACATGTTGATTACAGCTCCTGTGCCCTGGAGAAGGGATGCAGTTGGTTGTGTCCTCCCATGGACTTTATCTTGTGTACCCCTTACCCACTTCTGCTGCAGTCCTGCGGCCCCTTGCTGTCACAGGTGCTGTTGAGCATCATTCTCAGAAGAGTGCACATCAGTGTGCAGAGAAGCCAAGAGCAGTGTTTCTTGGCTTTTGGAGAAAGGGAAAGATTGAGTTGTTCCTTCTGGATGTCCTTATAGGTTGGGCATGTGGGAGTAGGTGCTGGATATCATGCCAGGCATGTGCTGCCAGTTGCAGGTGCAGACAAGCCCGAAAAAGCAATTGGAAAAGCTGCTAAACCAGAGATCCGGCTTTTCAGTGGTGCATAATTATAAAAGATATACGGCGTCCCTTAAGCTGAAATTTGTTACCAGCCTATAGCCAGGAGAAATGCAGAGAAAAGAGATTTATGGAAAATGTTCACCTAACTTCACACATAATTTTTAGGCTCTGTACATAGTGAAAGGAAACATCCAGCCACAATTCACCTCACCTACCTGAGATTTTAAGTGGAGGATGAAATTAATTAGGACCTTCACCTGACTGTTTTTACTCACTTGAGTATAGATGACTACCTCACATTTCAGCATTATAAATGTAAATTTTACTTGAGATTCAAGATATCTGTCATGACAAGCTTGCACTCTGGGAAGCTGAGAAAGAATTTTTCCCAAACAACTGGAAAATACTGATGATTTCTTTCATTGTGGAGAAGAGAAAACTGAATGAAAATGTTTGTAATTTTTCAAAGTTATCTAAAATCATGGAGGCTGTAGTAAATTTTGCTTTCTGTTCTTGCTGCAATCTGATATAAAAACAGGATTAGAAAAGTCATGAAAAGAAGGACGCAAGAGTAGGCTGCCACTACTTGCACGAAATTTAAGTTGCTGGTTCAGACAGCTTGTTTAGGTGCTTTTACAGGCCAGAGTCTGTCAAGTTAAAATGTACAAAAACAGAGGGTATGTCCATATGCTGCTAAATGAGAGCACCAACAAGCCAGTTCCAGTGCTGGAGCCATGATTCTCTTTCTGCTTAACTGTTGGCTCAGTCCTTGGCCATTTGCTTCCACCAGGCTCCAGACAGAAACAGCCCTAAGCACTGAGACTTGGCTGAAAACTGACTATAATTTAGCAGTGTAGGTGCAGCCAGAGAGTCTAAATGTGGAGTTAAATGGTGCTAGCAATGAGTAGTACTGCATAAAGCATCATTGCACCTGCCTCAGGTGGGTACAGAATCTTATTGGATTCTTTAAGAAATAATTGCATTGGTTTGCTGAGCAACCAGCAAAACAAACAGGGCAGTGAACGGTATATGCAGACATGTATGTTTAAATAACAAAAGGAGCTGGATCAAGATCAGCTTTTTAATTCATATCACCCCTGCTGCTATGGAGCCTGATAATGTATCTCTGATGCAATTAATTTTGATTTGAATTGAAGGCATTTTCAGAATCGCCACTGTGGATGATAATAGAAACCCCTCAGATGGTCATAAGCAAGATATCGTTTGTGTGCAAATACAAATTGAGTATTCAGCTTGTGTTTTCTCCTTTCATCTTTCCACAGAGGTTGCTCACTTCTCATATCCCTCTTTTTCCCATTTTGCTGCACTAATGAGTTTTTAATGCAAAGGAAATGCGATTATAAGCAGTGAAGCAAAGACAGCTTTATAGAGCAAGACTGAGGAATTGAAGGCATAGATCAGAGCTATCCACCAACCTAAGATGAAAGAGAAGTTCATGAAAACAGAGACATATAGATGGCTTTGATTTCATTATCATTAGACAAGAAAGGACAAAAAATGGAATAGCTATAAAGATCTTCATATGTAGTAAGTTGCCTATATTAATAAGAGTCTATGCAGAAAGCATTAAAGTGATAACATTGGGCAGAAAGACATCCTGTAGTAAACTTTTTGTGTTCATCTCTGGTGTAAGTGTAATGTGATGTGATTACCCAATCCTAATAAACTAAAAAACCCAAATATTATGCACATCCTAAATATTATATTCATTGATGCTGTATTTTCCTGCAGTTGTTAAGCATGAGTTGTTTGTTTGGACTTTTCTCTCTCTTTCCTTTTCAACACAGATTCTGGAGATTGTATTTCTATTACTGATTTCATGGTTTATCACATCTTGAATTGTAAACAAATTAAATAGTTGGTGGCTTTTAGAGGAAGCTTTTGTTTGGCAGATACATGTACCTTGTTAAAATATTCACAAGAGAAGTGCATAATTACATTTGAAAGGTGCTTGACAAGATAAAGAATGATTTATATACAGTGTTTTATGATTGCAGTTAGGAATCTAATATAGAAAATTAGCAGTTGAGAGTGGGGAGGAGTGATAAACGTTCATGTTTTGAGAAATAATAAATTTGTTCCTCCAAAATGTAGTCAATCCTAATCCTTTCCTTCAGTTTAGGTCTTGAGAAACATTTTTTTTTCATTAAGTATAATTTAAGTAAGACACTTAAGCAAAGCTGTTTTCCAGGGCATATCCCATAATTACAGAAACTAAAATAGCATGATTAATAATTTTTTCTTATTATTATCTTTTTTTCTTTTTTTTTTTTTTTTAATTTTTTTATTTTATTTTTTATCAATACTTTCTGGCCAAGTCAAAAATTGCTGACTAGTTGTATCTAAGTGATGATGCTTTGAAATTCTTCAGGGATTTTAATGATAGATATATTTCCATTGCTCTGCAGTTTACCTGCAATACAGTAAGCCTTTGTAGCTTTCTCAGATGCTCTACCCATTTAAGAAATGAGAAAAGGGAAAAAGATATGTTAAGTGAGTTGCCTGGAGGGACAAAAATAATCCATATCAGACTGGAACAAGGTTTTGGAATACTGCTTAAATCAGTGTCATCTCTTCAGCTGATAGATTTCTTGTCCAGAACAATCCATTTTAGTACTCTATATTTTGTAGCATAATTTATTTTGACACTGGGACTCAGCATAGGAATTACATTAACATTCTGTGCCTTTTTGCCATTCAGCTGTCTCTTGCAATGGTTCTCTGTCATGTTCTTGCCCTAGGTTAATATAGTAAACAAGATGTATTTCAGTGTATGTATCAGTGAGTAATTTTTACATAAGTACTGTGAATTTCCTGTCTGGTTTTGTATTGCAATGTAAATTGGAGCTTGTAAGACAATGCATAAATCATTTCCATTGTGGGAATATTCGAAGCAGGTCTTCTATTTTGACTTGAAACTATTACCCTGGAAACTATTAAAACATTGGCACGAAGTCCACAAAGATGTTTTATCAAATATCAGTCTTATTATGTTGGTGATTTTTAGCCATTACACACTGAATTTTTACTATTTTCAGTTTATAGGCTTGACTATGTCCCCCCAAGACAAAGGGGAGTTAAGTATTCAATACTTCAGAAGTCCTCAGCTCTATGTTGGAAAATGTGCTTCAGTAAACCGGTGATCCTGGAACAGCTGTACAGTATGCCTAAGAAGTTACCTTCCATGTGGATTTAAAGAATTTTCTGATTTTATTTTCTTTAGGTCAATGGAACAGAAATTGAATATGAATTTGAAGAAATTACTTTGGAGAGGGTAAGTATAATTTATTCTTTCTTATAGGAAAAATATAATCTGTAATAAAAATAATGTGATTAATTATGAAATCAAAAATTATTAAGAATAAATTTGTTTACATTTTGAATAAAAGTGTCCACTGTTTATTCTAAACTGGAAAAATATGAGTGATACAACAGGTAAGTCTTTCACGCTATTAAGAAGTTTATGGTTTAGCTACTTGCATTCAAAATGCTTTTCTTCCCCATGACTCTTGTAAGTGCTCACTTGGGTGTTTGGTTATTGTGAAGAACCTCTATGACTTGGTAACTCCCTTTTTAGCTTGTCAACTGGAATTGAGGAATGTGTTCTCTTTAAAAATCTTTGGTTTCCTGGCATATGTGCATGATAGAGGACATGTAGTGTTAGACTACAAAAGAAAAATTTCAAAAGGGTTTTTAAATTCAAGTGGCTACATAAAAGCTATAGACCATATCTGTGCTTAAAATGTATGCTTACTCAAAGGCTGAGTTACCTGAGCTGTAATTTGTGGCTTGCAGTGAAAGCTTTGTTGGTTATGTAGCACCAAAAGCAAAGCCCTATGTGCTGTACCATGTCTCCCTGGATTTGGTGTTTTTTCCTTGCCTTTTGGTTGGGTAGCTGTTGTCTTACAGTGCTGACTTTGTCTGACACAGATCAAGGCCATATGGGCCATGTAGGGTGTGAGAAAAAAAGTCTAAGCTTTGTAATATGTCATAATCCTTACAAAGGTTTCTAACAGATGCAAGAATGTCATTGCTGAATTCCTTTAGTGTTCCACCAACATCTAGGGAATATGAAGTTTTTCCATCTTGAAGCACAATTCAGCTTCTTTCTACATAAAATGATTGAATGGAAGGCCAGATTTATCAAGATGTGGTTGATGCCATGTGAACAAATGCATGTAAGGTAGCAAATTACCATTAAATTAGATACTTAAATGATATAATTCACTGCGCTTTTTCTGCATATTATATTTTTAATTGTCCAGGATAATGAATTCCATAACCATTAAACTTAAGGGGATGCAAGTTTATATTCTCATTGATTTGCTCTCTCAGGCAAATGATGAAAGAGCAATGTATCTTTTTATCATAGCCATCTTCATAACAGATAACATATAAGGTTATAGGCACTTTTCATCTCCTGCCTCCCAACTTACTCACACATCACTAACTATTCATTGGACTAGAGTTTCCAAAGGTCACTGAACAGAAAACAGAACACATGCCTCCTGGGTGATATTTTGAAAAGCACTTTATTTTTTTCAGAGGTGTAAGTTATCAGTGTACATACTGCAGAACGAATGTGATTTGCATCTCCTGTACCTGTCAGATGTGGATAATTGGTTATTCACAGTGCAGCATAATATCAGCTAAAGGCTGAACAACAATAGCAAAAAGAGATACAGATCTTAATGGACAATGTTTCAGTTGTTTCCTTGATGATGCTGGATCTGTGGCTTCTGATTACTACTGCTTGAAATGTTCTGTCACATGTATCAGTGTTTTGTCTCAAAGGCAGGGTACTGTGTCTGCTGGTTTTTGTGTGAGATGTAAAACAGAAGTGATTGCCTTTAAATAGCTGTCATTTATGTCAGACTAAAAGCATTTTCAGAAAAGAAGACATTTTCCATGTTGATTACCCATTTTCTTCCACAAAACTGCTTTTAGAAATTAGAAGGAAATCATCTCTCTGTATTTAATGGCAAAGCTGCAAAATATATTAAGATTTCTGCTCTTGAGAGAGAAAAATGTAGTTTGCCCATATCAAACAGCTGGTATTAAACTTTACATTTTGGTCCAGTTATTCAAGTCACAGAATTCTGCATCCCCAAAGCCATCAAATATTTTCTTTATGAAATTTATACACATTTTGAAATGGTCAGTATAATTTAAAGATTTTAAAATGTGGAATAAAAAACAGGTTGAGGGTGTATTAGGGGAAAAGCACTCTTACTTACCTTTTTTTAAATAATAGAATGAAAGGGAAGGTGGTAAGGGATTGATTACTTCAGAGCACTTCCCAATTTCTATATACACTGCTAATTTAATTGTTAGGTGACCTGGATTTGTGGGACCTATTCCTGAAGAGAGTTACTGGTATTGGTCTGAAACTTGCCCCAGGGTGAAGAGATGTTCCCATCTCTTGGGGTAAAATAAGACTACTGTGTGCATGTTGGCAGGAAGTGTCCAGTGTGGAGAAAATCAGCAGGGTCCCAAAAATTCCAAGAGCAAACTGTGCTAATGGTTTGGTGGGAAGGACACTTGCAGGGCTTGCTGAGCATCCCCAAGCTGCCCAAGACCATGCTGGTGTACCAGGAAGTTGACTGCAAGGTTACAGGGGGCTTTTGAAGAAAGTTTTTTTAAAAAAAAATTTCCCTCTTTGAAGTAATGTTATTCAGTTGTTTCTATTTAAAATGTTGTGCCCTAGTTTGCAGTTAAAAAATACTTGGGGATTTGAGATTAAAAGGCTTCAGTGAGACTTGACATACACAATTCATTTGAGGCAGATCCACCTTAAATCTGTGATCAGTGGTGCTTCCAGGAGTTAAAGAAGTTGTAAGTACACCCCTGTCAGCTCTCTCTTTAATGGGTGCTCTTATCCTTTTAGTCTTCAGTTGTGCCAGCCACTTATCAGGTACCTTCACCAATCTCTGAGCTCACTGTTAAATCATTTAGAGCTCTCATAAGAACACACTTGAATAACAGTTACAGAGTTAAGAGAAATCAAACAAATTCTCTTATGTGGGGAAAAAAAAAAAAAAAGACAGTTGAATTCCTTGACAGATCTCAGAGAATATGTGAGATTCTCTGCTAACTTACCAGCATAAAATACAGATCTGGGTGTAGACTAATTCTTTGTGATTCATAGAAAAACTACAATGCCCAAATGCACACTCAGACAAAATTCTTAAAAGTAAAATATTACCTTGCTCTAGCTTGAATATTAAATACACTGTAGAAAGGAAATTCTACACAAAATAATTAATATTAATGAAGTGATGTTAGTCTTCCATTACTGAAGGACTTGAAAAAACCATACCCAGCACTATTAAGAGACTTATTTGCATTTGTAAATCAGGGTCAGTGTAAGAGAAGATCAAATAGTCCTGGTACAAAGCCTAACCAACTTTCCTGAGCTGGAGGAAAGCTTTAAGTGATTGACTCCTGGTACAAGTGCTGTGCTTGGACACAGATGCTAAAGAGAGGATTTTAATAGAGGTTGGAATATCAGGCAATATAAATACTTACCCTGAAGAAAAGTTAAGAAGGACAGTGGGTCACTTAATGATTCATATTGGATTCATGCTGAGTTCAACATCTGAGTTCAGATCTCTGAACCTTTTAGCTCATCTAACCTTGCTTTTTAGATGTTGGACAAAAAGAGGACATTTATGATTACTAGAGCTGTTTTCAATAGATTCTTTTCACGTTCAGTATGTATTTTCATTTTGTATCTGTATAAAAGAATGCTGTTAGTTTTTGTGAAATAGACTATTTGGAAAAATCAAATTCTATCAACACTGGAATTAAAGACATCTAGTTCCCAGTGCATTTGCATCCTGAGAGTCAGTCAATCTGAAAAGGTTGAGCTCTAACTGAGAATTTTGCCAAGGCTGAGACATGAATGAAGGGTCTCTATTTCTTTTTCTTTTATACTCCTGTGGATTTTCTGGCCTGTCATAAGAATAATACAGGTTACACTCAGAATGTCCCTGTTTTTTAATTAACCATATAGTTTTACAAAGTTTTTAGGAACCTTGTTGTTTTGTTTCCTCCTCACTTTTTCAGATTTCATTGCAATTGCCTATTATCTTACTACAGCTGAGGGAGAGACAGGTATGAATGCTCACATAGCATAATTATTTCCTTAGAAAATCAGCTTAAATATATTCATAGAATCATATTCCAAAAGAGTAAATTCTCAATGATGATTTATCATCTTGCATTGTGTTGCGTTAACTCTGATAAATTTAATTCTGTACCCACCATAGGCTTTGTTCAGTGGAGAAACTAAAAAATCTACTCTGTCTCTTCTTTCCTTTGACTTGATAGTTCAATGACATCAAGCACCACCATGAGAAGATTTAATTTTTCTACTTGGAGATTATCATTCTCTAAAAGATTGGGTTTCTGCATTTCCCAGAATTGAGGGACTTATTCAAATCTTAACTAGAAAGGCTAAAACTAGTCATAGGTGATTAGATTAGCTGGGCTGGTTAGAATGTGGTTCTAAAAACACCAACACCAAAGGTTGTGTGTTCAGTCCCCATATGGGCCATTCACCCAAGAACTGGACTCAATGATCCTTGTGGGTCCCTTCCAACTCAGGCTGTTGTGTAAAATTATAGCTTAAAGGCTAAAATTTAAAAATCCTGAGGAATCAGTGGAAAAAGAAATCCTGGTACATTTCAGAAAATAATTTATTACAGGCCTCAGATCTTAATTACTTTGATACTTGTAAACCTAAGAAATAATCATCATTTATCATTCTTTTTTCATCACTAATTTCCTAGGTGAACTTGTAGACGTTTTCAAAGATACTAAAGGCTGGAACACTGAAGAACAGATTGTATTGAATGACACCAGTATTTTAATTTGACTTGATGTCTTATTTTTTATACCCATCTATATATCTTGTTTTTGTAGAGATCACAGAATTATAGAACAGTTTGGTTTGGAAGGGAGCTTTAAAGGCCATCTAGTCCAAGCACCCTGCAATGAGCAGAGACAGCTTCCCCTAGATCAGGCTGCTCAGAGCCCCTTCCAACAGTGTCTTGAATGTTTCCAGGGATAAGGAAGCCACAGTTCTTCTGGGCAACCTCCTCTAATATTTCACAACCCTCATTGTGAAAACTGGCTTCTTTAGATGTAGGCTAAATCTACCTTCTATTAATTTAAACTCCTTGTCCTACATCTACAGGTCCTCTTAAAAAGAAGACACACATCTTTCTTATAAGCCCTCTTTAGGTAGTGAAAGGCTGCATTAAGATCTCCACAGAGCCTTCTGTTATCCAGGCTGAACAACTCCAGCTTTCTTAGCCTCTTTTCACAGGAGAGGTGCTCCAGCCCTCTGGTCACCTTTATGGTCTCCTCTGCATTCAACAGATCCACATCCTCCTTGTGTTGGGGTCCCAGAGCAGGATGCAGCACTCCAGATGGGGTCTCAGCAGAGCAGAGTAGAGGGGCAGAATCCTCTCCCTTGATCTAGTGGTCATACTGCTTAGAATGCAGTCCAGGATACACTCAGGATATGTCCAGCTTCTCACCAATCAAGATCACCATTTGCTTCTATGTCTGGGAAAAAGGTTTTCACTATTGTCAGTAGTGAATCCTCTTTCTGCTTTTCTTTAAGGTCTTAGACAGCAGTTCATGCACCAATATGCTTTGACCTCTCAGGACTGAGACTGTAGGATACGACAGTGCTAGGAATGTCCTTTGTTTCAGAAATAACAGAGTGGAAGGGGGTCAAGAAATGGCCAATAGGAAAAGGTATTTTCAAAGTTTAAGAGTGTATAATGTAGATGCCTTTTGAGAGTCCACAGTGCAAAAATCAATATCCAACCATCAACAGCCCCAGTGGAGTAGTCTGGCATCTTCCAACAGTGGAAAGTAAATCTTTTAAAGTGAGTGTCCCTCAGGTACCTGATGAGCTCCGCCAAACTCAGAGTTTCTCTCTGAGTATTTATTTTTGCAGAACTGTAAATGATTTCTTTACACTTGAAAGCTTTCTCTGTGCCCTTAGTACATTTCTTCTTTGATAGGCTTTGCCTGTTTGCTTCCTAGGTGGTAGTTACTCTTGCAGCCTCAGACTAAATAAGTTATAATTCACAGGCAGAATCCTTCTTATTGACTAGTTTATGCCAGATTAATAGTAGAATAGTGACATATAGGTGTTTATTGCTAGCAAGTTCACCCACAGGATTCTTTTTTCCTGGAAGTGGCCTACAAGAAGAAGCAGAAGTATTTATTTATGGTACTGAGTTATCAGCAAACACAAAATGAAAATCCCATCTTTTTCATAGTTGCTCAAACAATTTGAAATACTGATCACTTGTGCATCCATATAGAGTCTCTGTAGTGTATTTCTCTGTGTATGTATAAAACAAAGTTCTGTGAAATAAGAAATGAAGAAGGATTCCTGAAAATACATGTGTAGTGCAGGCAATCCCTGTGCAGGAAATTCTGTTCTGCATTCAAACTCCAATCACTTCTTAGTTTAGAGTTGAGACTGTTGGTGTTGAAATGTGTCACTGGCTGTTGTTCACCTTTGTGGAGGTTGAAAGTACTGGAAAGGGCAGGTTCTGGCCCCTGAGTGCAATGGCTGAAACAAGGTCTGTGTTTTCCTTTCATCTCCTGTGTCTTACCAGATGTTGCCTTGACCTGAGGCTGTGCTGGAGTGATCAATGAAAGAAACTAAAGGGGTCTGATGTGAAGTCCTGCTAATGGGACACTGAAATACCAGGTCAATATTTTCCCAAAAAATCTGCAGAATTTGGTTGCTTTAGTTCAATGACCTAAATAAGGATTCTTTGGAAGAGTCTGGTCTGTTTTATTTTCTTTAACCTCAGAGCAGCCCTAGTTTGGTACCCAAAATATAACTAATCACTGGAAAACTTTGTTCTTATTCTGTCAGAGAGTCATTATGCTGAAACTATTCCTGGTTGGAGAGCTGTTCTACATGTCTTGTGGGGAACTGTTCCACCAGTGGGTGGTAGAGGTACAAAACGTGCCAGTCCAGAGTGTGCATGGAAAAGCAGAAGAGCTGGGAGAGGGTGGGCCCTACCTTTTGAGAAACAGAGGCTCCTGCCTGATGTTCTTAGCTGTCATCCTCCACATTCAGTGTCTGGGACTGGAAATCAATAAGCCCACATAGCTGTCTTACTGAAGACTGTTGAAAGTGAAGACTAAGAGAAGTGAAGGAACAGCTGTCAGATATTATACCCCTCTTAGAGGTAGGAAGAAACTATTTTTATTTATTATTATTGCTGTTAGCAGTTATATGGCTAAGGAGCATGATGAAGTAGAACTGCTGCAGCACTGATAGTATCCTGGAAACAGTGACAGGACTAGGAGGACTGGTCTTATCTCCACATAGTGATATCTGGACTGCTTCAGAATACATGCTGCCAGAAGAATTTGAGATATCCAGGGAAAATGCTAAGAAAGCCAGTGGCTTTCCCTTGAACCTTTGTGTTTATAAGGAAGATTTGCCCTACATTTCATCATTGCTACAGCTGTGCAGAGGGTACAACCTTTCCCAGCTGTGTAGTGGCAGCACTTCACATCCCAATAGGCACGACAGGAAATCTGCAAAGCCATGAAAGGGGAGACAAAGGAGAGGGAAGGACTGTAAGTGAAAAAGGAAAAAAAAAACAAACAAACTGGCTATACTATTCTTAGAAAAAGAAGCTGAAATAACAGAAAAGATTTAGCTCCCTCTGGGTGCCTATCAAAGAAATTGTTATTTTCTTATGATTTTCTTAGAATTCTGCTTTTAAATCTAAATGTCTGAAAAACACTTCATGGGTACTAACTTGGATAAATCAGAATGGTGTATTTCTTTGGATGTATCACTGAAATGCCATTTGAACTCCTCTAAGGGCATTTTTGCAGTGAAGGATGTCTGCACCCATGCATGTGTGTTAGCTTTATATTTCAAAGTAAAAAAATACATGGCTTGGATTTATACCTGATGATTCAAGCTTTCCAAGGCAAAGAATAATTGTATTACTATGAATTAATTAGGCTTTTATTCATTTGTATGTGTAATTTTGAATGTTTATGTATTCACTGATTCATATAGTAATTTCTGGGTATTTCTTCTGAGGGATTCACAGTTTCTTTCAATGAGTCCTCAGGTCTAGGGAAGATTAGGACACTCTGTTAAGTGAGAAACTTTAAATAACTGAGTATTTTGTTACAAAAGCTCATGATGACATTTTGTTTTCAAAATAATTTTAAGCTTTGAAGAATGCTCAACCAGACAAAGAAAACTGGAGATTGTTTGTCTTTTTTTTAAATTTAATAAAAGTCACTTGACACACTGAGCTGCTTTGTTCCCAGAGGAGTAAATTTCATTCTCCAACGTATTGGATCACACGCCTGAAGTTACTTAAACTCTCTGCATTGAAAACTCACAGGGAACTTGTTCAGGGAGAGCATATCAGTAGAAAATACAGACACTAGAAATAAGACACTAACACAACACTAGAAAGTGTTCTCGAAGTGACAGATGCAAAATAAATCAACTGCAGGGAAAAAAATACATATATTCTGTATAAAAACTGAAGAAAATTTGAAAAGTTAATCATCATTTATTTAAGAGTTCAAAACCTACCTATGTGAGTGTAGGGGAAAAGGTATGTTTATCTCTACTTGAATGTTATCTCTTTAACTGTGCCAAGATCACCAAGACCTTGAGTTACCTATTATTTGAGAAGTTACTTCATGCAAATCATAGCTGCCTCAAGGTAATGTTCTGCTGCTGGCTCTTTTAAATTATTATTATTATATTGACATTTTATTTTTCAGGTAATATCACCCATTTATTGCTTTTCTCTCATTTCCCAACTCACTCACTCTCAATATACCGTTTTCAGGGAGTAATTCTGATGCTTTTTTTGTATTATTTACAAATTTACATGAAAATTGCCTTTGCTTCAGATGAACCTATTTAAGATGTGGGCTTTCAGTCTATTTGTTATCTGTAGCTGAAGTCCAAGCTTTATCTCACTTCTGTTTGGTGTTTGGAAAGTGAGCATCTAATGTGGACAATTTGTGAAGCTGCTTGACAGTGAAGTCAAATCTGCAGAATACTGCAGTTTCTGAAAGGAATACTTAGGTGTATATAATATAGTAGATAATATTAGTCTAAGGGAGAAAAAGCTTTGTACAATGAAACAGGGCTGCCTTTGGTGCTGTATCCTAGTCCTCCAGTCTGATGGAGAAGAGCAAATTTCTCCACTCCAGCTTAACTTTGGCCAGAAATCATTTTGCAGGAGCTTAAACCAGATTTAAGGGTGTTCTCAGTGCTTGGATTGTGTCCCAATTTTCAGGAAGTGCAAACAAATAGGTTTTATGCTTCACACAGGTTGACTTTAATGACATAAACTGGCATTTTGGAACAGGCTGCCCAGGGAAACGGTGGAGTCACCATCCCTGAAAATGTTTGTGTATTTCCAAGTATAGTTCAGTGGGAATGCTGATATTCAGTCAAAGGTCTTGATCTTGAAGGTCTTTTGCAACCTTAATGACTCTATGATTCTGTGAAAAAGCCTGCTAAGAGAAGTCAATCCAAGTGTGCCACCCAAGGAAACCTGAAGTGTCCCAGCCTCTGGTACGCCATGTTTATCAGCACTAGTCACTAATGAGCAAAGCTGCAAGTGTGACTTCCAAATAAACATTCCAGTTCTGAATAGAAGCTTCTGAAGCACTAGTGGAGGGTACACCTAAAAATATCAGTTATATATGTGTGTCTAAAATGCTGTCTTTTCCAAGAAAGTCTGTTGTAGGAAATGTAGTGTAGGCAAGTCTATTGCAGAAAGTCTATGTAGGAATCTTTGCAGAAAGAATAAGAAAGCAGTGCAGAAAAAAAAAAAAAATACAAGCTACAAAGCATTGGTTTGACTCAGTTTTCACTTAGTTTTGCAACTGTCATTGGCAAATAGTATGTAGATTTAAAATATGTACATTTAAGTAAATGGGGAAAATAAACCTCAATTTACCAGTGGAAAATGACTCATTCTGGAGATGATAATAATCACCTTGCAGCAAAGATGGTCATTTTCGAGGCAGGACTTTAAAAAGGCATCTTTGATGTACTGCATTTGTCTCTTAGTAAAAGTAATGTTTTTCATTGTAGAAAATTGCTTTTCAATTTTGTTATAATTTAGAATCAGTTTTAATGCATAAATTAGGGTTGTACAACCTTGAGGAATCAGTATGCCATTTTGGGAAAGTTTGGTAGGGAAAGATATTGCAAAGATGTAGAGAAATAAGGGGGAAAAAATTGCTGGAATACCCATACTGAATTCCACAACTGTTGTTGCTGTGCACCTTAACACATTATCTCAATAAAACATTCAAATTTGTTCTTTGAATGCAGCATTACAATTATTTTCGGTTCATATGCATTTGTATTTGAAGCAGTCACAAGATCATTTGTCTTCCAATTAGAACTACCACTTATAGCTTATCTTTGGCTCTCTGAAGGGGAGAAAAGCTTTGCCTTGTCTTAAGAGGGCTAAGAATTTATCTGACATCCTTTTCTGCAAAGTAGTTTTGCAGGAGCAAGGGCTCACTTTGTAGCATGTGAAAGTTCTTGGAAATTGTATGATATAGACTGTTTAATCTCAATTTTTTTCCCTGTGTTTAAAACTGAAACTGGATGTCAAATGGATCAGGGAACTCCAGGTATGTGAAGCAATAAGTAGATGAAAAGCAATTACATGCTGCTTATGCATGTTTTATATTGCAAGATACTGTTTTATCCTAAGAATTTGACCTAGTTGGTGAGATGCAAGCATGGCTTGAAAGTCACCTTATGCAACTTAAAGTGATATATGAATTCTGACTGAATTCTATGAATAATTTATTTTTTGAGTACTTTTTAATTTTGCAGAGTTTATGTTGTTCCACGTTTCCTGTACCTCACCTAAAAAGGAGAAGGGAGCTCCTGGTAGCAATGTAGTACTAAGATTGACAGTAATAGAGATTACACTGTATAGGAAAAAAACCCAAACCAAACACAAAAAAACCCAAAAAACCCAAAAAAACAAACCACTAAAATAAATTATGGGCATGTAACTTTAATCTTTGCTTATGTTGAATAGTGTTTTAAAGTGAAAATATTTCTTTTAACTGAGGACGATGGTCAATGTATTTTGGGTTTCCATTGTATTTCATGATGGGAAAACTTGCAGCACAGAAGAACAGGCCAACTGTAAAAATAGCATGAAAACACACATGTGTTAGGATCTGTAGTCTAGTAGCCTACTTTTTGAAGTCCACTTTGAAAAGTACATGGTGAAAAGTACCTTATTCCATTGGTATCAAGGACCTTAATAGTACTGCAAAATTTACGAAAGTTTAGGAAATATGGGAAAGAAGATAGGATTTTTATACTCTTCTAATGTCTCTTGAATTTTTAAGATGGCTAAAATATGTGCACTTTCTACTTGTCCATCCAATATTTATTTAGGAATGATAATAAATATTTGACAAATAGATATTTTTATTAAATTTCCAAAGCAGAAATAAGACTACATCACACAGTGAGGTATTTTTATGGGTTTTTTTTGTCAATAAACATATAATTAAAGCACTGAATATTGAAATCTTAATTGGGTTTTTAAGCAAGGAAAAATGTTATACCTATGAATTAAATGAATATGCATAGAGATTTCATATTAAGCATTGTCATGGGAAAGCTAGAGATCTGTTGTTATAATTCAAGTGGGAGGAAGGCCTTTCTGGAAGGAAGCTTAGAAAATGAATATGGGTTTTTTTAGGTGTACTCATTATAATGTGGCTTAGGGAGAAATGATTGAGTTAAGATTGTGTATGTGTGCAGACCTACAGTACAAAAGAAAATGTGACTGCTACATTGAGCTAAAGTAACAAAGGCTGTTAAAAATCAATGTCTTCTCTGGTTTTCCACCTCCAAACAATGCCATTGCTCATCTCTTCCAACAGCAGAGAAATATCCATCAAAACAGGCTGGAAAAAACCATGTTCTTCCTGAAACTTCAGCGCTATTTTAACTAGGTGGAAGGAAATCAGAGAAATTCAGATACTGCAAAGACTCAGTCTAATGTAACTGTGTGTGGATAAACCCCAGAACTATTTTTAATTATGAGAATGAGCTAGGCCTTGATTTTCCAACCTGATTTCTAAAGGAGTTAGTTGAACGGCATCTGCATCCTTTGTGCTGAGTTTTCAAGAGGTCTTTGAGTAGTGAAGAAATCTGAAAATGTTGAAGGAGAGCTAATGCCCTGGTGATGTTCAAAAAGGGTAAATGGATGGAGTGATTGATCACAGTGTCTGTGTAGGTTAGAGGAAAAGGACTGCTAGGCTGTTCTGGGTAAAACACAGGTATTTTACACTGGCTGAGTCTGAAGTTGTGCGTCAAGAAAGAAAATGCAGCCTGTGAATTAAATCAATGACTCTCAAAAGCAATGAAACTGAAAAGAAGTCCTGGCCTTCTTGGCTGGTCATCAGCCAAACACAAATTTTTAGTCCAGTGTTGTAACCAAAGGTGTGGTGAAGACCTACAGTGCATAACTGAGAGCTGTAGAATCAAACAAGTTTTGGGATGTGGAAAAAAACAGGAATTGGCACCTGATGTGTAAAACTTTAGTAATTTTAATTAATTAATTAATTCTACCTGAAAAAAGATACTGATAACTGAAGTGTCTTTAGGACAGAGCTTGTGGGTTATTGTGACCTTGGAAAACACACTTAATGAGAGATGCAGGTACCTTCATAAATTTATTTTCTTGGGGGAGGAAATTAAGAGGTGACTGGGTGAGAGAAAACATACATTTAAATGAGAAATGACCTTTAAGAGAATGTTCTTCATCCTATCTGGAAGGCAATAACAGGAGCTGATGGTTTGATGTTGAGTTTAGACCGGTTGAGTCTGGACACAAATATGTTCATAGGTCAGCAATGGCAAGGGAGCAGGACTGCATGAAAGTTTTAGGAAAAGCAGCTGATAGAAAAGGAAAAAAAAAAAAAAAAAAGAGCATATTAAAAGTACTAAGAAGGAGATAACATTTATGGATTCAGAAAGGGTTGCCAAACACTAACTGATCAGATAAAGGGCAAAACCAGACATTTTGGGAAGGACAGGACACAGCATGATGTCAGTGGTAAAGATCAGGTTCAGCTGTGTTGGTGTATATATGTGGCACAGAGCTGTGATTGTGGCATATTTTTAAGGTATCAGCAAGGCATACTAAATGCTCTAAAATGACATACCAGCCTTTGCTGCCATCCTTCTTTTACGACAAGGAGAAGTCATTAAGTAAGGAAGGCATTAAAGCTACAGTTTCTGGTTGAAAAACAGAGTTCTCAGGGAGTGCAGGGAGACAGATGTGTGCTCAGTTTCTGTAAGGGTGGAAACTGCAAGCCTGTCCTGGCTTTTATCTCCTTTTTGCAGTAATTGTTCTGCATAGGAAAGAGACATTGTGGAATTAAGTGACATTTTTCTCCAGAGAGGATTTAAGTAGGTCCTATAGCCTGTATTAGGCAGGAGCTCAAGGTAAATGATCCAGTTGTGTCCTCTGTCTCAGATTAACTTTTAGGCATTGATTGGACATAATTATAAAGGTAATTTTTTTTCAAAACTGTATTTGTAAATTAAATATATTTATCTCCTTGTTCTGAGGAACAGAGTATTTCAGGTGCTATAGCATAAGCACTGCTGTTGAATGTTATCATTTTAGTGGGGACCAGAGTAAGTAGAGGCCAACCCCACAAGTTCTTAATGTTTACCAGATGATATATCAGAGTGTCATCAGTGGGAAACATTCTTCCATAAATGGAGGCTGAACTCTGTGTGGCTGAATTTTTTAATAGGTTAATTGAAACTTTCAGGAAAAACTGTCTTTAGTTTGTTCAGATCTGCTCAGAATTTAGTGGAGGAGGGGTAAAGTATAACCATAAGTAAAACCATGTATTTATCAAAAGTACATGCTCACTGAAAAAAATTGCCAAGAAAAAGTGGTTGAAATAACACACACTTGAAATAAACAAAACTTTAAATGAGAAATAAGCATTAGACAAAAGCAGCCTACATGAAGAGGAAATAAAAACAGTAACAGCTGTTATGGGACACAAATGAATGCTTTGGAATTTGTCAGATTTTCATTCCTGTTATATTATTCTGCTATGCTTAACAAACATTTTGCTTTTATTGTATTATCTCAGGTAAATCTACTCTCTAGATACCCTGACTAACTAGCAAAGGAGATTTATAGATAAAAAAGCTCTTGGTTCACTTATAAACAGAGTTTATCTATGAAAAATACAAAAGTCAAATTGAATAATGAATCACTACAGAGAGCACAACCATGTTAACTATTTCTGAACAGAAATATGCTGTACAGTAGTGTACACTGACCAGTACTATGATGCTAAATTTAGTCAACATATTCCAGTATACCACAGAGTCAATGTTAGTTTGAGGTTCAATGTAAAGTGACATATTTGAAGTAAAACCATGTCTGAAATATCAAAAAAAAAAAAAAAACCTAGTTATCAGGTGTGCAATGAAAAACAAAGTCATGAACAAGTTGATAGGAAACAAATGAAAAAAAAGGTTCAAACCAGGTGGGTTTATTTGCAGGTGAATTTTAGACTGCACATAGATCTACAGGAGAGAAAGGGTTTGTTGAGAAACTTAATAGCAAACCATTATTTTTAAAAGTTAAGTTGAAAATGGAACTAGAACTGTAAGCATTATTTCCAAAATAATAATTTTATCAAAATACCAATGGGCCCAATTTCTTTCTCCATCTTGAAATTTTAAAAATATCTTCTTATTTAGAATAACAAAAATACCCTTGAAAATAACATCAAGAAGCAAATGCTTATTTTTCCAGTCATGGGTTTTATTTTGTTCTGATTTTACCTTTATCTCATTAATGCCCTAGCTTTCAGAGTTCTTGAAAATTGGTGATAATTTCTCTCTTCCCTTTGGAAAACATAAGTTTCTTGATGATGCTACAGTGTAATAATAACCTACATAATTAACTTTAAAAATAAGTAAAAATCAAAGTTTTGCCTCTGTGAAGATACCTGGTAAAGTGGTTATCAGAATTAGTGAGTGTTGGTTTTTTCCATCAAGTTTGAAAGAAAAAAATAAAATAAAATAAACAAGTGGTTCACAGGATAGTGAAATCATGAATTCACTTTTCCACAATCAGGAGAAAGGGAGTTGTCACCCTTTGAAGGTGGTATTTGTGGTACAGATTTGTAAAGGGATTCAAATGGCCTAAACACCCACATAGATAAAACTCAAACAGAGTATCTGACAATTTAGGCACTATGGGGGTCTATGTGCATGTCCAAATGTGCTGCAAATGATTCTGGGGATCTTGATTCCACTCTTGTACGTTCCTGGAAGTGCTGCTGATAGGTCACCATCACTTGTCTTTCAACTGACACCACCTGAGAACATGATGTCCTTGAGTTTGGAATGGCTTAAGAAGTTTAATTGCCCAGAGGTTCTCTGAACCTGCTCATTTAATGAGGAGGGAAGAATAGACATGTGGTAGCTGTTACTGTCTCACCATTCAAGTGGAGATATGGGTGATGAAGATCTCCTTAATCTGGGGAGGAGCTATGAACACAGTTTCCATTTCCTAAGAAAGCACTTTAGTCCTCAGGCAGCTTGCATCCATAGGATACTGAGATACTTGACCCTTCCTTCCGAAGGAAGTGGAAAGAAAAGCTTCTGTGGAGGCAGAAATCCTGATTTTGAGTATCAGGAAGGCAATAGAGTAGAGGGAATTTGTTTCTGTACCCCAAGGATGTTAAATTTTGCCGAGAAGACTGGCAATTTTTAAAGGGACTAAAAGGATATTTTTCATTTTGCAAAGTTTTGATCTAAAATCCAGATACAACACTAGGTGTGAACTCAGTGAGTGGGTGCAAATCTGGGTCTCAGGCTGTGTTCTATTTCAGCTGAAATGGATCATCTCCTTTTGAAGTGCTGGGTCTTTCTCGTATTCCAAATATTTGCTAAAATTGTTATTCAGGGCGCTATTTATGGTACTCAGTTTAGTGACAACTGGTCTGATATAGGGAAGTGAATGTGGTTTTGCTTTCATTTTGAAATAAGAGAATCCTCTTTTGCTTCATTGCTATGATACAGAAGTATTTTCTGGACAGCCCAAAATTTTAACAGGTGGGTTTAAGTCTTCCTTCTTGACATATCTAAAACCAGAACACGTCTGGGAGACAGTTCAGATTAATTTCAGAGTTTCTGGCACTATGTAAGCACTTTTGGGAAATTATGTGAGTTGTTGCATTGATCAGAACAACTGTTCCAAACCTCTCCTGCAACAGCAAGTTCTTTCAAAAGTGCACTGCAAAGCATTTCAGGGATTTGAAGGTCACAGTGTTTGCATCACAGACAATGGTGCATGCTTCAAAACAAAAGTGCTGCAAGGAAAGCATATATGAGTTCTCTCTGGATTTAACAAAGGGCAGCTTATCCCCATTACACAATATTTGGAATATCTAACATTTATATTGTGGAAAACCTAGTTATTAAACATATATAATTTAATTACTTGATGGCAAGAATGATGTCAACATCAATTTGAAGAGACTGCTGCAGAAAATGGGAACTGATTTTATAAGTTTTTCTTGTGGATGTTGCATCACCATGTTTGTGCTGCAAGCTAGAGTCTGCATTCCATGGAAGCAAGTTTGAAGGTATTAGACACAGGGAATACTGAATGAAAAAGTAAGTCAATTCTAAATAATTTTGTTGTATCAGTAGATTGTTTGAGAAAACAGTTTGTTGTTCTGGAGATATTGAGAAAGAAGGCATTAACCCAATGAATAATTTAAAGCAGTATGCAAACTTAAATGAGTGGAGAAACCATTATTTCTAATTATTTTGTTCTACTGTCATAAGGCAAAGACAAGTGCCTTTATCTTCCCTTCCCTTCCTGCTATTTTCATTTATTTTCTCTCCTTCCTTTCATCTTTGTAATACATCAATTAAATAGTAAAGCACTTAGCAATAAAGTTTCCTTTCCTTGAAAGGCCTAGTGAGACAACAGTATTGTTTAGAATGGAATTAGAAGTAGCACTGCTATTAAACCTGAAAACTGACAAAAAATCACTTCATTATTATTTGTTGTTGTTTATATGCTAACCAAAATCAGTGTCCTCTCATATTTGGAGAAGAGAAGAATGTGTTGCTGTTTACTCCATCTTATATAGTAGTATGTAGCTATACAGCAATCAAAAAGAAAGCAAACTGTAATATGAAAATAATATGGAAATGAGCTAGAGAAATGGCAGCATCCTGTACTTTTTGAAACTTAGAGAGGTAGTGAAGAAGAGAATGCTATTGTAGCTGCTGAATAATAAAATGCAAAGAAAGAAAAAGAGCACCCACTAAAAATCCTAAAGGAATGGGTAGAGAATAGAAATCAGAGCATCAGAGAAAACAAATGGCATGTTCATCTTGCTTTAGGCTCACACCCATGAACTGATCTAAAGCCTCATGAAGTCAATAGAAGGCTCTTCGCAGTCACTAATGGATTTTGAATCTGGCCCTAATGAAGAGGGTGATATAGACTAATTGCCTTACTTAGGCTGCTGATAGAGCTGATAGATGCAGTTTCATAAAAGCAAGAGTTTTACAGTTTTTCAGCCAAATATCTACAGAGTCAAGAGCTCATAGAAACCACAGCAGGCAGAGGCTTTGTTCTGTCTTGATTTTGTGTTTCAATCAATATCATTGCTTGTGTCTTTTTCATGTCTCTATGCAAATATTTTATAAATAATAAATTTAATAATTTTGTTCATGGACAATGGGAAAAATGGCCCATGGGTTATTTAGCTTTTATGCACTCAGCCTGTTTCTGTGTATTATTGATTTTTAAAATACAGACTAATGTTAGTATAGAAATTATTTTGCCATCTGTATCACCCTGACTTTGCTTATTGCTATCCCCTTATTCTCACTGAATTTGGTGATGTTGTTTCAATTTTAATATTTCTGCTTACTGAGAGAAAGGGACTGTACAGGAAACACAACTTATCTATTTGGAGAATGTGTGGTGCTAATAACAGAATATGCCTGGATTTAAATGACAATGTATTTCTTTACCAGATCGTAACTGAAATAGAAAGAATTAGTAATATTTTATATGTCATTAATAAAGACCTCAGAGAAGATCTGAATTTAGCAAAGAACTTGGGACCAAGTCCTTTCAAATCAATTGTTTAAGTTAAAATATTTTTATTGAGTTTCTATATGTATGAGGGGAGGGTTCTTGGAAACCATTGGAACAAATTAGTCAGTTAAGAAAGTTATGGCAGTAAACAGAGGAAATGGAGAAAAGGTCAAAATACTTTTAATGAGTTTTGTGACTTAGGAAAATAAAAAAAGAGCTCCAAGGAAAGATCCTTAAGTGGAGGATAAGATACTTCTAAAAGTATACTAAGAGTACAAAATAGACTGGTCGGTCATATATCTGAAAGGTCAATGTTTAACAAAAAAGTGAGGCTTAGCAGAAGTCAAGCTGATAAAGATCTTTCTTAAAAAGAAGAAAATGAAAATCTAAATAGAAGAGGAACAGGCAGTAAATTTTGGAGCACTATCTAGAAATATAAAATAATTATTAATTTTGTGCCATCTACAAACCGGTATTTTGAATCCATATTTCTTAAGGATTCTAACTTTGAGTATGAATGAAGGACAAAGTAGCAAATTATTTTAAAATAGAACATATTAGCAAGGAAAAGTTCAAGAGCCTGAAATTAATTTAAGATGTGAAAGAAAGGTGATTTCCTTTCTAGAATTTTAAATAAACTGAATGAAGTTTTTAATACATTCATCAAGGCAGTGGTCACACATTTGAAGCAGAATATAGAAAATTGGTGTAATAGGAAAGGAGAAAAGACATTGTAACCTATAGTAGCAGCTAAGTAGCATGCTAAACTTAGAACAGCTTTGAATGTTCTTTCACATTCAGGTCATGGAAATAAATAGAAAGTTGTATAAAATTCAACACAATTTAGAAAAGCTAGATTGTACTGGAGTAATTTGATAGGGTTTTTTTTTAACTGACTGCTTAGTAAAAGAAAATCTATTCTCCCTTTCTTGACTTAAACATAGTAAGCATTGTGCTGTACACTGTGGGGATTAGTAAAAAGCTCTGGAATAGATAGTAGCTAGAATAGATAGCATGGGAGATGACAGGGATTGCTCAGAAGAGGTAACTGTCAGGTTGGACAATTATTAATGAGTCCTTCTTGATGGCTCCCGAGATGCGCCCCGTTCGGTAATGATCTTAGCACACATCATTTCGACTTGACGTACTCTGTGTCAGTGAAATTACCTGATGTCACAGCACTGGGAAAAGTTTTCAGTATGGGGAGGATGTAAGTGTTCTAAAGAGATCAGGGGGTAATCTCAAGCACTGATGTAAAAGAAAGATAATTAAATTTAATCATGCCAAGTGGTGTGTTAAGTACCGATAACTAAGAACAAGAACTTCTGCCGTGTAACTACAGCTCATTAGCTGACAGAGGCGGAAAAGGTTTTCATGAAGTAGTTTTGTATAAGTAAATTAATCTTAAGTAGTTGTAAAAAAGACAAACTGAAAAAGATGTGCAGTCCTACCAATATCAAAGGAGGTGTTTTCTGTACATAAAAAGAGATATGAAAGTTATGTGCCAAAGTATGATTAGATCTATTGGAATGCTGTTTTTTTGTTTGGTTTCCTGTGTTTAAAAAAGCAGATTTAAATGAAGACAGGTTCAGGAAATGGCCACTAGAATACTGTAGGTAATAGGCTGGCATCTGAAAAGACTCTAAAAACTTGTCCCATTAAGCCTAGAAGAGCAAAGTCTGAGACAAGAGATTATCATCATTTGTAAAGACATAAAAAAGTTGAGGATAAAAACCAGAGAGGAAAGATAATTAGGAAGATTAAAGGAAATTGTTGATAGAATAACAAATAAATCTGAATTGATCCTCTATAAATTTCAGCTGAATGTTGAATGAAGTAATAACCTTTAGAGCCATTGAGCTTTCCTTCCAAACACTGACTTTATGGTACAGCCTTGCAGTAAGAATAATTTCTTATGAAGTTAATTACTTTATGCAGTTGGCTGCAGCAGCCATAGGGCTCAACTCAGAAAACCAGGACCTCTTCCTGTGATTTTGAGGAATGTGCTCACAGACAACACTGTAGGATTCCTGCTTTTAAAAACCTATCTAGACAGATAAATAGGGCAGATCAAATCCTCATTTGCATGCAGAATGCATCCTGCAGTAAACTGGTGCTCCAGGGCTAGACTGTGATTTTGAAGCTACACCTGCTTCAGGTACATTAAAGCATCCTCTACATCCCTCCTCGGGCTATGTAAGAACCACAGATGTGCTCTCTTGTCACCTGAGCAGGTGGCTGGATTATGCATCAATAACTTTGCTGCCCTGACCCATTCACCACAACTGAATAATGGGGCAATACAATTTGCCTCTGGTGTTACAGCAAGGAGAGAAGCAAGCCTGTGGTGCATGAGGACTCAATCTGAGTGTTGTGGTTAACACTCCCCCACCAGCTCAGGACCTGCTGAAAGGCACCGTGGGTGTACCAAACCCGAGCTGGACGTGCTTCCTGAAGTTATATTATGCTGCTCTCAGCACCTGGCAAGTGTTGTCTCCTTCTGTGTTTGTAAAGTGCTAGGATAATCAAATGCTGATTCATGACTAGCATTCTTAGGGTTGGCATAATGCACCTGATAAATGAGTAAATTGTTGTTCATCCAGTGATGGATTCGTTTATGTAAAGCTGACGAGATTTCATGGAACTACTGGTGACTAGTTTTGCAGTATTTACCTATCATTTCACTACTGTTTCTTACATTGGAAAAGATATGACAGCTCTGCTCTAACTAGTGTTCTCCTTGGCATGCAGGTACCAGATCTGGGCTTTTCAGCCCATGCTGTTTTTTTAAATAGTTATTACTGGACTTGAGAAAAAGAATGTTTATCCCTGAACTGTCTTTGTGAAATAATGAAAACAGATGCCCCTTGACAATTACAGAAGAGAAGATCAAAAGGACATATATGTTGCTTCATTCAAAGTCTGTCATACTGGACAAAAACATGATTTATTTTGCTTCCTACTTTTCACGTGTGTAGTTTTAGCTATATGCAAAGATTCCACTTTCACTCCAGTCCTTACCTGAAATGAATGCAAGGGATCAAATTAATCTTTGCCATTTATCATTCCTTTCTTCTGAAAAGGCAAACAGGAGACCAATAGTTTGAATTGTGCTTTGGCAACTATATATTTGTTATTTTTAAGGCATATTTCACACCTCTCACCTGTGCATTCTGTTTCAATGATTTGTTCTTGACCTGGCTTATTTTTGCCAGAGATTAAGTTTTTATCCCACTGCTGTTTTCTTTCTTGTCTATTAAGTCCAAACCAAATTATTCTCCAGTGTGTCAACTGCACCACTTGGTGTGTTGGCAAATTTTCTGAAGGTGCACTGGATCCCACTGTTGTCACCAGAAAAACCAATGTTGAACAGCACTGATCCCATTAGTGACCCCAAGCATATCCATATTATTTGTGACTCTTACTACTTGTAATTAATGATAAAAACTCTAATTAAAACAGTAAACAATGTAGGTGCAGCAACAAAATTGGGAACACTGAAACAGAAAAGACAATAACAAAACTCCCCATAGGCATCGGTTTTACCTGAGGGCTAGGGCACTGTTTGTGGACATACAATGCTATGCTCTCTCTTAATTAGAACCAGTTCAGGAGAAGAATGTAGTCAATAAGTAATGAAAGAAAAGCCTTTCAGTTGCCAATTAGCAACTTCTGATCCTGCATATTTTATGAAATTCTGAAAACATGGGTAAACATGCAGCAGCAAGTGTATTAAATTATATGAAATTAATGATGGCTTCAGGGGCAGATGAGTTTGGCTGGCATTTAATCATATGTTTATTTTGTTATATAAATATATTGCAAGTCATTTTTACTCAGACAAGTTTTTATAGGTTTGATTATGTGTGTTCTCTCGTTTGCCAACTGTTTTCCTGAATTACACCACTCTTTCTCTTGAGTAATGGTTCAAATGAAAAGGAGCTTCTGATTTAAGAAGTTGAGAAAGACAAGACCATATCTTTCTGTGCAGTTATACGAAAGATCTCTGAGGTGCTTTTGTAAAAAAGGGCTTTCCAAGGGGAATTTTTTCAGAAAATTTTATCTGTGATACCTCCTACAAAATATATTACATTAATTATATTTACAATTTTGTTACATCAGAAATATTTTTCCTGCTGATTTGACCTGAAAGCAACCTGCTCAGATAGTAGCATTTTTCCATTACCATAAATTTCAAATTTTATTAGTTGTTATTTTTGCTAAATCTTATCAGGATTTTTTTCCAATACTAATTGTAGTCTAATGCCATCCTAGTAGATTTAAAAAATATATATTCTTTCTATTGATCTCTACTTATTTTCTCATTATCATCAGCTGTCCTGTATACATCATAGCTTAAAATAAGTTCTTATTTCAACCAGCAGTAAGAATACCATGTAGTTCTTTCTTTGTACTTCAGCTACTTCCTAAGAATTGCTGAACTCTGTAGACAGATTTTTTTTCTTTTTCTTCTCACACCTAGGTATCAAACAGCAAGCAATTACTGTTTTCTGTCTCCCTCTTTCTTACACTGTCCTTCTCTCCCCACTTTATTGCATGTGATTTAAATGCTGATGTTGAGTTGCTCCTTTGGTGAAAGACATGGAAATAAAGGTAGTATCAGCACAGGTTTTTTTCTTCAGTTTTTCTTCAGCAATATGCCCCTGCTGCCTAAGGATCAGCTTGGATAAGTGAAGATAAGCATGGTTCCTAGAGGAGGATATTTCTTGCCTTGTCTCTTGTTATATCAAGTTGTCACTTTTTAGTGACTACCACGTTATAAATGTCAATGGTTGTAGCAACACCCATGAAGCCTCAAGACAAAGTGGCTACTCTGAGGCTTACGTTTTTCTCCAAAAAAGTCCTGCTATGAACCTTTCTAGTACTGAGAATTCCATTCTTCATCCTTTTCTCTCAGCTTCCTACCCTCTCATCAAGACACTCTCTCCTTCTTACCTTCTGTCCACTTTCACCTTCTTACTTGCCTTATTCAGTTTCCCAAAGACTTCCTCAGGCCTCTTAAAAGTTCACTTCTGTCTCCCTGTGTGCCTGTGTGTTCATAAATATCCTCTTTGTCCCTCTTTATCTTGTCTAATCAGTTCAGCTTTGTGCAGCATCTGATATTCAACATCTGACCTATTTTGGGAAAAAAATTCCCTTTTCTGGAAAGAATAAGAATTCTCTCTTGGGAAATTTTATGGATACGGTTTTAAGTGTATGTTTGTATTAGGCAGTCTAACCAGAAGATGTCCAAAGCATAAAGACTTACATACATCTTCATTGAATATTTGTTAAACCTAAGACTCTAAAATTTAACTTCTTTACTTAGATTCAAGTTTACTTAGCAGCATCTGAAGTGCTGACTACTGGACCAAATGTTAGGTTCCCTTAGATTTCTGTTAGATTTAATTATACAGGGAGTGCAGTTTCTTACATTATTTTGACACTACAAGAAAGCCTGAATACATTAAAGTCAGTATCAGACAAAATAAGAAACCCAAAATAGTGTAATTACAGGACTTGTAAAGAGATTAGAAACAGAAATATGGTAATGAAATGCTGAAAAATGTTCAAGAAAGCAGAAAAGTGGTTTTTCTTTTGTTTTTTTTAAGAAAATATTATGAAGAAATAAAGAATCATGAAGTTATTGAATTGAAATAGGGATAGAACTGAGGTTAAGCAAAGAGCAAGACTGAGTGGAGTTGAGAAGTGTTGCAAGGAGATATGGAACAAATTAATTTACTTTTTAGAAATTATACCTCGGTTTAATTTAGCAATGGGCATTAGGACTAGGATTAGGATGGAATTGCTTTAGGACTGAGTTGCTGCACTGCTGCTGGTGGCACACCAATGGGTTATGAACAATAGGTGGACCTTTTTAGGAGCTATTAAACATCCTGTTTTCACTTCAGTACCTGGACCAATGTGCCCCCACCAATGTCTTTTTAGTCAAGGCAGTCTTGTACCTCAGGTACCCTCTGCTATTCCTTTCTTCTGCTTCAGCACTTCTGTTGGCTTCTCTATCCTCTGCTGGAAAAATTGTAAAAAATAGCAAGAGATCTCACAACCTTGTTTTGAGCTATGAATGCAGAATGTGATCCAGTGTTTTTGATAGGAGAAACATAGCTTGAGAAGGGAAAAGCAGCAGTCCTGGGAGAGGAGGGCCAGAGAACATGGTGATATATCCTATTTCATCAGCTTTCCTCAGCCAGGGAGAGTCCCTTGCAATGCCTCTGAAAGCTGCTCTCCCTTCTGTTGCAGAGAAGCTGAGTAAAGGAGAAAGTCTCCTGAAAGGTAAAATTACAGTGAACATTTGTAGGTGCACAGGATGCATTCTGGTGTCAGTTGTGCCATCTGGAAGGAAGACTGCCTTGGACTTTTTTATAGTCACTATGAGTTTTCTAAACCTTAAGAGGAAAATCACCATTTTGTTTTCTTGGGTGACTTAGTCAAAAGAGGGCTTTGTTCTTCTAAAAGAGGATGAGATTTAACTGTAGGGTAACTGCAGCAATGTTAATGTAAAAAGAAAACCATGAAACATCCATGAAAATGTGTTTTAGTAGGTATCACTTGAAGGACAAAGTATAAAACTAAAACCTGAAGTGCTAAATTACTTCTACAAGTTGTCACATAAGATTTCTATAAAACCTCAGATAGCAAAAAAGAGCTGAAGGAATTTGGAGCGAAATAGAATTTTAGCTTCTAAATAAAATTAAAGAATCATCCTGTACAGGAAAAAAAGAAAAAAAAAAAGAGAAAAATACTAGAAAATCTTTCTAGAATACCTGTAAGTGTTCTGAGAATAGATGTAGTAAGAGCAAGCTCAGATAAACTAATCTTCTGAATTTTGGTGTTAGAACTATTGTGCAGGATTACTTGATTGATTACTTTGCTATAAAGGGAAAATGAAAATAATTACAGGCATGATATGGAAGAATGGACTCATTAAGCCAACACTCTAGTCTTTTTAAGCACTGGGGGGAGTAAAAATGTTGTGAAGCCTTATCAAGGAAAAGTAAACAGAGGTACAGACTAACTATATACTACCAAAACTTTACCAGTATCTTACTAACTAGTCTTGAATTTCCTGCTGAGAGAGTAGGTAGGATACCTGCTCTATGATATATTCAGTGTAGGAGCCTGCTCCAGAATCTTTTTACCTATGGAAAACCAATAGTTATTCTTGACAAAAGAAGTACATGTGGAGTATATAAGTACAGAACTCATTCCTAAAGATGGAATTCCTTTCAGCAGTTTCCCTGGAACATTTAGCCACATCTATGGAAGGTGCTCAGTCTCTGAAAGCACTGGGCTGCTGCTTATTGCAGTACAATATTCCCTGGCCATGTTTTCCCTAGGAAACACAGTTTGTTATTGATTTAGGTATTCTCATGGCTTGTAAATGGCTTCTTTAAGAAGCTGGCTTATTGAATCTTTGTTGAGCAAGGGAGAGGCTTTCTGGAAGTATAACATTAACATGAAATCAGTACATCTCAATAGTTTAAATTAATTTCTTAATTCTTGTCTATTTTTTGACCACTTCAAATAGAACTGAATTCGATTTTTTTTATACTTGGAAAAGTTGGAAAAGAGGGCTATTCTTTTTATCTATTTGTAATGACTGCACTTCATATGAAATCTGAAGGAAATCTTATATGTCCACTGGGGTATCATTCTTTGAGATAAAAAAGGTTGTATTAATCTTTCCATTTGCTCATATTCTTCCCTTTTAATTTTATTTGCTCAACAAAAAATTATCCCACTTTCAGTACAGTACCTTGTTTGGAAGAGTTTACAGTGCAATTAAATGAAAGCCAGTGATCCTTTTTATATTATTTCATAAGTTGACACAGTAAATTTAAGTTTGAAAAGTTTTATGAAATATAGTTATGGGATTCTTGAACAACAGATGGTGGATAAACACTCTACACTTTTAAATTTTGTATTCATAGCACTTGTTCTGTCTGAGCTGTGGGTTCACTCTCTGTGGATGACTCATGCAAAAATATGCATTCACAGATAATGCAGAATAAACTTAAGTTTAGATCTGATTTTTTGTGCTTTCCTGACTGTGTATCTAAATGTTCCTAATGAAGCATTCTGACTTGCTGCTCTGTGTATGCCATACTACTTCGTTGAAAGGAAGATATTTTTGTTAATTGTCATAATGATTTTCATCTGTGTGCTGGCATTTGAAAAAAATTCCTATTAATTAAGAATAATTGTGTGAAGCTAGGGTGACAGTGAGAAGATATTAATTTGTTCTTGTAAGTCAGTAAATTTTAAAAAGGCATTCCTCAGTGAACTAAGTGGTTAGTCACATGCTTGCTCTGTTCACCAAAGTGCTCTTTATTCATTACTGTAAAATTTGACTGGGAAATAATTTCTTAAAAATAATTTAAGACAACTATTGCAGAAATACTTGAATTTAAATGAAACAAAGCTCTTGAAGCATCTTGTCTCAAAATGTGTATTGAGCACTTTGGGAGAACAGAGGGTGGATGGTGATGCCAGACATACAACTTGTTCTGTTCTCTCTGTGGTGTTAGCACATGTGATGGTGGTGTAGGCTCAAAGATGGGACATGTTTAAAATCAGACTTTTTACAAAGGGTCAAGTCAAATATTTTTGCTTAATTCCCAAGTATTCTATTTGTCTGGTGTCATATTAATTTCCATGTAAAATGATATCTCTAAAATCTTAGTATCATGTTGCAGCTTTTGGCACAGATCTAACAGTTGCTTGAGGCACAGGTTGGATCCTTGTCTACTAGAGTCACATGCAACTCATTTAATTTGGTTTCAAAAGCTTCAGAAATTTCTCTGATATTGTTCCAAATCCTCATACTGTTTTTTCATTTGTTGTTTCAATAGCATATCTTGAATTCTACAAAGAATTTCCTTGAAGCCACTTGCTACATTAATTGTAATGCATACTGTGGCATATTACTATTTTTGTAAATTAATTCAGTATTCAGTAACTATGTTTCTGTCTCACTGAACTGAAGTATTAATCAGAATTAGAATTTACTCTCTCTGTTTAGCTACACAATTATAAAATAATTTCTTTTTGCTGGTTCTACATTTCTGTGGCTTAAAAGTGTTAAGTCATTAAATGCATTGAAATCTATTATCCCCTTTGTACTGATGCATATAATTGTAATAATTCAGAATAGGTGAAGCCCGTGATGTGTTTCTGAATCTTGATCAGGGGAAGGGGACAGGCTAATACTTGCCCATCTTTGTGTGCCATTGTCCTCTTTGTGTGCCATTGTCCTCTGCCTTGCAAACTCTATGTTGTAGGAGAGAAAGTTTTAAACCTTACAAACCTCTATGGAAGTGACTGCAGGGGGTTATGGAAGTGGATGCTGGAGGGAAATATTGAGGGGAGATTCATATGGCTCAAGAGTCTGTAAATTGTTATAGCTGTATTGGCAAATTTCCCACCTAAATTTAAAAGGAATCAAGAAAAAAGTGTCAAGATATGTTTTAGATGCACATACACACCTGCTGTATTTGCAAACGTCTCAAAAAAAATCTTTGCCAGATATAAAGCATTTTCTATTATTTAATTAAAATCCTAAGTGTACCCAGTGTGCACCAAAACATTTCAGATATTGTTAAAACAGTCACATTGCTTTACAGAGAAGGCTGAGGCAGCCATTGAAATGGATTGCTGCAAGTAGAACTGCTATCCCCTCTTTCCCATCACATGCATCCCACCACATCTGATTACCAAGAAAACAAATATCGTTTTAGAGTTTTTCCCTCTTAAGATCAGCCTTTAACATTTGGCAGTTGAAAAGCTGTTTTTTAACTCACTGATTGTTGCTTTTGTTGAGAATCTAACCTATTCTGATGGTGCCAGCTTTGGCATAAAACAAGCATATGCATAACAGAGATTTTGGTTGTGTCTTAAATTACCACTGTGACAGTACATCCCACAGGCTTCCTCTTTCAAATGTACTGTTCAGTGGTGAGATTGTTTTGATTACATGTATCCCACAAGTTTCTTAATAAAAAATTCCATCTTTAACTTCTGCATGGATCTTTTTATTTGTTGGATGACTCTTTGGAGACAATGAAAAGCCTTAATATATACTAAAAAGTATTATGACATGATGCTTGCATTTTTCTTTGACGAATTTCTACCCTTCATATACATTTGTTAAGAAGTAGCTTACATTGCAATGACAATGTGTAATTTATTTTCTAGCTGTAGAATTTTAATGACAAATCTTATTTCAGCTGGAAAATTTAGTCCCCCCCCCTTTGCTTTTTAAGGAGATTGACATTATTAGCAGTAGATTTGTACAAGTATAGTTAGGCATGTAAAATAAAATTCTGATGCAGAGTTTGTGGATTTTACAAAGTGTAATGAAAATGTACTGTGGAAAAGGCATAAGCATTAATGTATGTTTAACTTTAGATTACATTGATGCATATCATGGGAATGGGGAGATGCTTAATGTTTAAAATTACCCTGCTTGTGCTTTGAATAGGATTTTAAACAAACCTAAAACCAAAAGAAAATAAAATTTAATATGTGTTAATGAAAATAATACAGATTCCTAGTGTTAAATATTTTGGGACAAGATCTACTATCTCTGTAGTGAATTTCCAGAAGGAATCTTGAGAAAAACAAGCCAAGGTACCGGCAGTGGTTTCTCCTATTTGTTTTTACCTTTGGCTGTATATAACAGATGGCAAGGTAAAAGTTGGATGCAGAACATTGATCACTAACTTTTTTGAGGTATCTTATTTTTTTACCTCTACTTCACTCTGGCAGAAATTTTCTCTTTCACAAGTTTTCATTCGGGAAATACGTCAAGTGGAAGGAAGAACATTCACAATCATAAGAATACTTATCCAGGGTGTGGGAAAATGAGATTGACATGCCTCCTCTGCCTGATCTGTAACAAGGATTTGTCCATGATGAATGCCTACTTGCTCAGGTGTGTCTTTCTCCTGTTGGACCTGTTCCACTTTGAATATACAATTATATATTCATTAGATCAGAGATAGTGTGCCTAGTGATTAGGGCACTCCTTTGAAATGTAAAGCCCAGTGGTGCCTTTCAGAGCAGTAGTTTGGTTCAGGTTTTGCAGCACAGATGAGTTCCTCATCACCAACCTGCTGGGTATTCTGATCTCATTCTCTCTCCTTCTTGCTTTTTAAAACCCTTTCTTACCTCAATTTTCTCTCTCATTATAGAGCACAAATTGCATGCCAGGACTAAGAAACTATTAAATGAAGGTTGATTGCAACTCATAAATGTATGTGAAACATTTTGACTTGTGCCAATTTGCATGTTGATGAATTGCAATGCAGAAGTGTATCTTTCTATACAGTATAGAGAGAGGGTATGTGGCATGCTTACCCTAATTGAAAATGTTCTACTGAACATGTTTTAAAAGACAGGTAAAATGGATTACACCTATTTTGTACAAAAAACCCACAATCATCCAAAAGAAGATAAGATTCTTTCCTCATTCTTTCAGCTCCATGTATTCTGCTGATGTTAAAATTCAGGATTTTAAGAATGTTATTCCTTAGGGTTTTAGTATGCTGGTAATATTCAGTTCCATGCCTCAAAACCCAGTACAATTCCTTAGCTCTGAAGGGGATATGAGAATTCCCTCTCCTATAGGAGGAGGACATGGGAATTAACAAGTCTTGAAGAAGCAATAGTTAATATGTATGTTCATGAGCAAGACAAAGAGGGAAGGCTTCATTGCTAGGGGTACTTAGAAATGCTGAGTTAGTAATAGTTTTCTTTTGATCTGAAATTGCTTTCTTCTCTAGATTTTTCCAATGTTGTTGAAAAGTTACCCGGAGAGGCAGTATAAGGAACATGCTGCTTATTTTCTGTGACTATTTTATGAGTAAAATTTCAAACCCATTCACATTGCTGAAGTACACTCACAGAGTCACACAGTTCTTTTCATTTCCTGAAGGTTTATTTTCTTCCAGGTTTTAGTTTGCATTGTTAGTTTACTGTCTGGGCAATACGTGGAATATGTTCCAGGAACACAGTAGAAGCTGGACTTTCATGGTTTTTTTCATGCTGCCAATAACAGGAACCTCAGCTTTATTTCTGATAGTTGTTACTCCTAAAATGAACCAACAAAATTGGTCTTTAGTGACAAAAACAATACAGCTAATACTAAGAGAACTAGATCCGAAGTGTTAGGAACTGAGATAAAAGACTGGATTTTTAAAAAGTGCTTACCTGTAGCCTGTTTCTTTTGAAATAGGTCGTATTTTATCAGACATCAGTAGGAATAGGTTTATTCTTTTGACAATTCTGCTCACCAAACTTGTTACTGTACTTAAAAATACTTATCTGTAAGTAAGCCACATCTGTGTTTGACCCAGAGGCATCTCTGACTGTGGTCTTTCCATGGAGAGTCTGAGATTAAGTAAAAATGTCTTTGTTTACTTTTGCCTTTCTTCTTAAAAAGTGTGCATTGGTAATTTCTAGTCTAACTTCCCTTCTTCTGGTAGGAAACTTGGCTTAGCCTCTGTCTCTTTCCCAGCCTGGATTCCTACCACTTCCAAAAAGGCAAAAGTGGCATCTGTACAGCTGGAGAGGAAAGGACTTTCTTTTTTTCCATGAATCACAAGACCATTATTCTCTGCTAGTGAATCACTGACAAATACCTTTAAAATGATGTTACTAAACTTGAAAATTGCTATTACCTTATCCTAGGTATTTTTAATATGACTCAATATGATTCATTACCATGACACTTACAAGAAGTAGGACATGGAAACTTTAAAATTCCTTTGAATTTCCAAAAACAAAAAAAAATCTGATATTGTATGTTATTAGATGACTGCTTTGGGGTATGGTAGTCTAGAACTGTTGCATAGCGTTGTGTTCTGGTTTATGTGTGTGCTTAGTGCTTTGAGAACACGACCAAACATTTGGCAATTGTTGATGTAGGTAAAGGAACAGAGAATCTTATCTTCAGCTGATTTCTAGAAAGAAAGAAAAATATTGCCTAAGGAATGTTTTACCGACTTTGGCAAACATATGCCTGGTTAAAAATTCCTCTTCACTTCTTTCCTACAGAAGGACACCTGTAGGATTGATTTTTCTAATGTCAAGAATTGTGCATTTCTCATTTGACAAAATTGGTTTGTTTAGTTCCAGAGAACTGTGTGAAAGTTATACAAGGTGCAGTTTTAGCCATGAGTTTCATCTGGCATTTATTGAGACCATTTCAAAAAAGTCTCTGCACCTAAGAGTGTGCAGTTATAAATCTTGAAAAATGAATTTCTGTGGAGACATATATATATACACAAAACATTTCAGTATCATTTTATTGTTAAGATAAAATTAAGGGAAATTTTTAGTGAACTATTCCTAGGCTGGCAGCAGATTTTGAAACATGTTTTGTATTTGTGACACCTGTGTTTCATAGAAGCAGAGAATAATTCAGTTTGGAAAGATTCTGTGGAGGTCATCTTGTCCAAGCTCTTTCTCAGAAACAGACAGCTTTGAAGCTGCTTTAAATTGCTCAGGGTCATAGTCAGCCAGATTTACTAAGAATAAGGAAAAAAATGGACTGAAATGAAATGTTACAACAAAATAGGGTTACCACAAAATTATGAAACTTATATTTAGATGTGTGTCTGTGGAAATGAATGAATTGCATTTTATTTATCCTTCTTTGTATTTCTTCTCAATAAAATCTGTAATTGAGCATCATGGGAAATGCCTGAAATAGAAGTCTTGAGTGCTATTCAACATATGAATGTGTTCAAAAGCTTGCTTTGATTTATATTAAGAGAAGGTAATGCTAAGCTCTGCATGCTTAGCCACTGGAGTAGAGCAGTGTTGGAAAGGTAAGAGGTGCAACAGCAAGAATACTCAGTTATTTGCCTCTAGGATTTGTGCTTGAACTTCTAAGCCCTAGGGGCCTTTTAGTTCATTAATAGTTTACCTTTTTATTCCAGATTACATGCCCTGAAGATCATGATTTTGAATAAGGCAGCAAATGAGGAGTTTTACTTATGTAATTGCTTTAATGCAAGAGTAAATAAGAGTTGGAAGGAAAATATTATCAAAATCATATCAATGGATGTAAATATTTCAGAGTTTTAACCTTAATGATTACGCATCTATCTATTTCAGTAAAGAAATATAACCCAAGAAAGTTAAATATGTTAAGATGCTAAACAAAAAACACCAATCAAACTGCAAAACCAACTAAATACACTCATTTCACATCTGTGAATATGACAGTCAAATGGAAAAGAACAATAGCTTAGACATTAACTTTGAACTTGGGTTTTTTCCAGCACTTGTGATGCTTCAGGGGTCTCAAATTCCCTTAAGTGCTTTGCACAGCAATGCTGTAGTGATCGTGCAGTCTGTCAAAATAAACCATTTTAGGCATGCAGCAGTTTTTCAACACAAAGACTTAGAGCTACAAACTGGTTTAACCAAGGAGTTTCCACATAATCTCAAGACATCCATTGGGGTTTTCACAGTGCTGAATTGTCGCAGGAGGGGATGAGAGGTGTCATCATTAGAGAGGAACTGAAGTCAGCAGTACGTTTTCTTCTTTCCTTTTAATTGCTACCACTATGTGCTGAAATCCTGTTGGTTTCCATGGCTTCAGTAAAATCAGGTTTCTGTTCCCTAAGTCTTTGTACAAGATGTGACTGTCTACTCCTGTCATAGAGTTACATTTAAACTTTAATTTCCTCAGTCTTAATTCCCCCAGTTTTTGCAGGTAATTGCATTGTGAAAGTTTTAGTGATGATCCTGTCAAAGTTTTATAAGTAGCTTGCTACTTGCAAAAGCTTTGCTGTTCCTTCAATTCTTTTTAGTCTTTTACTCTATCTCCTGTTCTTCCCCACCCTCCTTATGTCAAGTTGCTATTATCACTTAGTGAGTGCTTTCCTTTCCTTGGTCTGACTATTTCACTTTCTATTGTGTAGCCCTGGGAGCTCAGAAAGCTCTCAGGTCTGGCTGATGAGAAGTCTACAGCTAGCCTGGAGTGACACCACATGACAAAGAAGGATAGACACATATTTCTATCTTCTTTTCTCCCCAAGTGAAGTGAAACTTTTCACTCCCCAGGACCAGCATTTCCCTGCTCCACTTTTGTGATGAAAAATTTTGATTATTTAGTTTTCTCTCAAATTACTTTTCACATACTCATCAGACTGCTTTTTATGACATTTGTTTGCTATCACTGTAGCCAACTAAAAGAGGACATATGTTGCCCCACTTCTCTGTATGAGATAGAGCAGGCAAGGTCATACGGTCCCATAGTGCTGGAAAAGACAATTCTTACAGATATCACTGAAGTAGGACAAGAGACACATTGAAGAAAAAAACTAGGCATAAATGTCTGTCACAGCTCAGAGGCTGCCACTATGATCTTAATAGAGATAAAATAGTGAAAGCCCAACCCGAAGAGAATTCACATCTATTCTTTTGCTTCAATCTGTGTAGAAACAGAGGACACACAATCACTTTTTCATGAGTTGCTTCACTTTGGAAGTGGATTCATTCCTTGTCTAGATATGCTGTTTTACAGTGTTGTAGATTTCATGTGTATTATGAAAAATAAAATCCCTTGGATCATTTTTGAATACCATACTTGGTGTGTGCAGCATTGAGAGAACAATAACACTCTGCAGCTATCAAGTGAGAGTAAGCATACGAAGCAGTTGTAGTCAAGTGTATTGTGGTTTTGTAATGAATGTGCTGAACCTGATAAGAGGCTTTAAAACAAATGGCATCGTGAGAGATGAAAATCTGTACCATATGGAACATGATATAACTGTGGAGTCTCAAAACACTGACTCTAGGGAGTGTGCCAGTGTACGTGGGAGAAGTGAGAATTTCATGAATTATGTTACTCTTGAGTAGATTTAAAAGTAAAAAAGAGTTCAGCAGTACTCTGGTAAATATGCAAATGTTCTTGTTCTCTGAATGAGACTTAAATGCAGCTTTGATGTTTAGGCTTTTGAAAGTGGGGCTTTGGACAAAACACTGGAGAGGAGAAGTACAATACAGTACAGCATGTGCAAATACCTGAAAACGTCAGTGGAATGATTGAAGTCAAAAGAGAGAACTAGATGTGTCAGGATTAGTGTTATAGAGTGGGAGACAGCAAAAAAATCAGGCACTGTGTGGCAGAAAATGGTTTGGTTATTTAGCATGTATCACTCTTTCTTCAGAACGTAACAACCAGTGCTAGTATAATTGCCAGATTGTGAAAGAATTGCAGAGCAGAATCCTGTCTTAAAGATCTTAGTGCCTTGAGTAGGTGAGTTTAACAAACATTTTCTATCAAAATCCTGAATTGGATGAAAGTACATTGCATGTTATAAAATCAACTATTTGCTTCAGTGGGATGAAGCATTAATGTGTTAAGCTGTTGTTTGCAGTGTGGCAGTGTGCTGTTGAACTGGGCATTGTTGAGTGACAGGTAACACCTCCACTATATATGTGATGTTAATCTAAGCATGGCTGAGTAAAAAGTAGAAAAAAGAAATCTGTATAGGTTCACTGTCAGGTGAATAAAGAAGAGCTGTATTTTTTAGGTAAGAAGTACTTTGTGGAGAAAAATCTTACTGAACAATGTCTGCAGAAATACTCAAATCTTTACAGCAATTTCACATGATCATCCTTTTTTGGCTTGGTATATCTAGAGGTATTTCCTCCTTATCAGCATCTTAGGTGCTGAACTAGGTAACTTTACCTGCTTTAATACAGAGAAAAAGAAAAAGTCTTTCACAGACTGTTTCAGAGCCGCAGCAAATCCTGGTTCATATGTAAACCTCCTATGCCAATTATGGATGGAGTTGTCAATCTTTTGTCTCATTTGTAGACTATGTTACTTGATTCACTCTGCTTGCCCACAGCATTTTGTATTTTTTTCTCCTGTTCCTTTCCAAAAAAAACCTAATTCCACAAAGTTTTCTAAGTTTCTCAGTCTCATTCTCAGCTTTCACTTTCTCATCTTGTCAAGTACTTCTTGGAGAAACCTGGTCTTGTAGAACAAGAGTGAATGTGATTTTTTTGAAGGAGTTTCAGGGTTTTGTTGGGGGTTTTTTTGGTTTGGTTTTTTTTCTTCTTTTTTTTGTTTTTGTTGTGGTCGTTATTTTGTCTCATGGGAGAAGGTGGTGTCTTTTTCATCTGAAATGGATGTATCCTGAGACAAGACCCCAAAGCCAAAGATGGTAACAATCTTAGCAAAGATTCAGATGTTGGTATTTTAGAAAACAGCTTTTGTTATTAAAAAGTAATAGTATTAAAAAGTAAAATTTGTAAGTAAAAAGTAACCTGTGAGAGGTTAATTTTGGACATAATGAAAATTTGCTGAGTAGTTCAGGCTAAGTCTTTTGAATAACTGCAGAAAACAAGTGTTGGTTTTATACTTTATTTTTTAAAAGAAAGCTATGACTTCACTTAAGCAGAAATGTGAAAGTTAAAAATTAGTACAAAAAGATTAAAAAAACTTCCTAAAATATGTAAAAGCAAGTTTCAAATGAGAGTGTCTCACAGTATGTTTCATAGTGCAAAGGGATGTTTTTCCACCACCTGAAATAAACTCAACAGTAGTTTATAAATTAACATTTCTTGCAGCAACATTTACTTAAAGGAACATGCTATATTAGAAGACTTGAAAAGCAAAATCAAATAAACATATATATATATATATATATTTGAAAAGAGCATAATTTCTAAACCACCATTACATCAGAAAAGTGTGCCTTACAGAGTGAGAAAGGACCCTGACTGTAGTAGCCAAAGCTGGAAAATGTAGCATTTTCACACATGTATATGAAGTTAAGGAATTCTAACAAATGCCAAGCCTACACTGCCTTCACAGGATGTAGCTTATCTTTGGATTTAAGTATTTTGAAATTTTGCATAAACAAGATAAAACCAACATTGCTTAGGCTCAGGAAAGGTTGGGATTTTCTGAACCTACAGATCATGAGTGCTCTTGAAAAGCTGAAGGATAATTCCTATTGTAAAATGCAACACACAACTTTTTAAGGAGCACCAGTAACAAAGTTATAGGGTATTTAACAATTGTAACAATGGAAGACAATAAAAAATATAGTGTGTCTTTAGGAATCTAGGAATGAGTGAGCTATCATTCTGTGAGCATTCTCTTGACTTAACTTGCTCTGACGAAACCTGCAAGTTTAGGCAGCAACTCATACTTTAAAGTCATCTGTAAAAGAAAAGTATTCCAGAAATTTGGCTGTGAACACCAGAGTAGAGGTAGGAAATGTACAGGAAAAAAAATCCCTTAAACCAGTGGGAGGGAAAAAAACAAAATTAAACACCAAAATAAAAAGATCATTTAAGTAATAGAGGCTTTGGGATTATGTGTTGTCACCTGAAAGAGCTTTCAACCTATAGAGACCATTTTGGGAAATACAATTACTCCCTCTGTCTTAGACTTTTCACTGACTGATGGACTCTGAAACTCTGATGGCTTCCTGATATGCTGCAGTGTCAGGGTGAGGTTGCAGCAATAGTTAATTGAATTCTGTGAAGTTCAACTATTTTTTTCTTTTTTCTTACTTGGATGCTAGAGATTTACAAAATCATGTCACTTCAGAAGATTTTTTAGAAATTATTTTAGGTACACTGAAGTAGTTAACTCACTCAAAAAGCATCTGTATGAGTCCTCCTGTCACCTTATTGATTAGAATTTAAAAGAAATTAAAATGGAGAACAATTTCCATGTGATTGTGGTAAGCCTGTTTAATATGGTAAAATACAAATCACTTGTGTTGTAAAATACAATCCCTTTTTCAGGGAAGTACTCAGTCTGTTCTTGGTATGCATTTCTGGTATTCTTTCTCCTTCTGGACTTAGATTGTTCCATGAACTTGTTAAAGACTGAATGACTTTACATCATTCTTAGTCAAACTTTCTTCTAAGGCAAAAGCAGCCCTGGAGCAGGAAAAAAGAGACAAATGAGACACAATAAGGACAAAGTAATTTGTAGAATTGTAGTGAAGGCTATCATCCATGGTGAACTGCAGTATCATGGGAAAATAACTTCAGTATCTCTTGGTGTCAGCTAAACTCTGTTCCTACAGAAGAATGTGGAGCACTTCTGTCAACTACTGACAAAATAAAAAGGCTGCATCCTTATGAAGTTGCAGCCTGATATATGGCTGCTCACAGAGGTGTGTAATGGCAGAACTCAAGATGGAAAGCTAAACAAGAAGAAGGATAGGTCTCAAGGCCTTCTGGCTACCCAAACCTGCTGGGGGTTCTTATTTATTTTTGTGATCCTTATTTGTAAGTATAAAAGTCTTGAGGGAAGAGATTCAAACTGGCCACAATTTACAAGTTTTATTTTCTTTCCCTGGCATGTGAATAATCTGTCATCTTATTCTGTCCCCAAGTGTTGTGTTTCGGTGCTGGGAGAAGGTGTAACACCATCATCTGCAGTCATGCTGTGTGGCTCTCGGAGGTTGCCTGCCACCCCAGGGCCAGAAGAAATACAGCCAGGACTCTTCTCTGCCCAGGCTGAGCTATAAAGAATTCAGATGGTCCTTGTGGCATGAAAAGCCCTATTTGAGAAAGTCATAAAGGAGGCAGGCAGGTGTAATAAACCTCAAGACGAAGTGCTGACCTTCCCTTCCCAGGAGAGCAGGAAGGCGGCCTCAGGGGCTGGGCTGCGAGAAATTGTTTTGATGTGGTAGTTTGACCTAATTTTCTGTGTTTGAAAAGTAAAGCTGAGCCAAGAGACAAATTTGAGCTTGGTGGTAAATCCCTGAGAAGCATGAAATATCCAGCATGAACAGGACGAAACTCAAGCAATACTTTAAACCAAACTGGGCATGTTGTGCTATGCTAAGCCTTTTGTCAGTCTGTGTGCATGATTGGAGCCTTGCAACAAAAGGTGGGGAAGGTAGTAAGAAACTAAACTAACAATTAAAAAGTACATTCATCCATCTATTGCTGTGCAATTTTATGCAAATCTTCCTCGTATAGTCAGTAACTAATTATATGAGGTTTTTATAGTATAGAAATTGAGAGCTTGGACAAAGAGATGGAAAGATTTAGGTCAAGAGATAATTTAACTAATAAGAAGTGAACACAAAATAATTTGGATATGAACCCTTATATAGAATCACAGAATTATGTATATGTGTGTGGGTTTTTTTGNTTTTTTTTTTTTTTGTGGGTTTTTTTTGTTTTTTTTTTTTTTTTTTTTTTTTGCACATGCCAATAATGATGTTTGAGCAATACCATTGAAAGTTTATAGGTCTGAGGCTCGTTCAAACTTCAACAAGTTGTTGAAGTGTTCGGATTTTTGCATAGATTTCCTCTACTGAAGGATCCTGGAATAAAACAGGCAAGCATATTAAGGCCTAAATATGAATCTCAATTAAGAAGTGTCAGTGGAGTATTCCAAAAGAGGAAGACTTTTTCTCCTCTATATCAGCTGCTATTAGTTCTCATTAAGTATTTATCTGCATTGTCACCAGGCCTCTGAGCTCGTTTTTAACTTGCTTTGTAAGCATCCAAGGGATGTAAGGCTTGGAGTAGAAAGAGTACAGTGAATTAACTTGACAGATATTTATGGGGAACCACTCCCAAACATGAATCAGCATGAGAGAAAGCATGAATGTTCCACCTTGGAAAATGCTGTGGCTAAGTGATGGTTCAGTTGTTGTTTTGGGCTGCGGGATGGCATTTCATTGGTTCACATTAAATGGGAGGGGGACAGATATGCCAAGAAAAGCTGTGAAGATAATTACCACAGACTTTTTTTTTTTTCTGGAATGGGGACAAAGGAGGTGCAAGAACTAAAGGGTGGGGAACCAAGCCTTGTGGAAATGTTCAGGAAGTATTGCAGTAGTAAACAGTACTTACTGAAGCTTGGAATTACAGCTTGACTAAGGCAATGAGATTTTTAGTACACCAAGAATATGCTGGTGAACCTGCATACTAAATGCAGAGTATGGAGAGAAGCACGAGGAGAGATCTGCACGTCAGTATTGCTGCTCAGAACTGAAATGCAGTGGCTTTTAACCAGAATGTTCCTATTGCATTATTTTTTAAACCAAGGCTCTCAAAAAGCCATGAGTGATTGTAGCTATGCTTTTAGCCTTGTTGGCTTTGATCCGAGGTACCAAGAAGATTTTTCCATGTAGGCAAGGCAGACCCTTCATAAACCGTAGTGGGAAAAAAGAAGTGTAATTGCTCTTAACTTTTGAGGCGAGTTTCTGGTGCAGTAAAGCCTTGCAGGGATGTACCTATTTGTCAAGGCAGCTCGTGCCTGACAGCTTGTAGTTCCTGTTGATCAAGTCAAGGACTGCAGCCAGAATAATTGCTTGAAATTTTCTGGATACAGAAGTGCCAGTGAAGAGTGCTAGCCTGTGCTTTTAAATGGTTGCTCCTAAGGGGCAGAATCAGAACAGTCTTGCAGTATAACAGATGCGCATTTATGGATAAATGTCAAGGATAGCACTAATTCTCCTGAGAATTGTGCAGCAGTGTAACCACATCACTGCTTACAGCCAGCATTGCTGTAGCATTTTTTGGCTCTAAAATGTTAATGGAAAAAGATAGAGTAGAAGGAAAAGAGCACAGAAATTGTTTCCTCCTAAAATATCAAATGCATTTTATGTGATGAACTGTAGCAACTAAGCATACCCCATATAACAGGCAAGCTTTGATAGTTTTTTAAAGCTCTTCAGATACATTTTTTTAAATTGTGGTGCAGCTGTTTGTGTCTTGTGCTAATATTTATGCCCAGATTTGTCCTTGTTACCCTTCTATTTGCCTTTTCCTATCAAAACCAGGTTTTGGAGATTTGAAAATCTGCCTCTTTTCAGAAACACAGATTACTGCATATTTTTAAAATCTCTTTGAAGTTAATAATAAACACAACAATTTTAATTTTAGAGATTTGTAGGGGGTTTTTTGATTGCAAATCAAGTATTACTCAAAATTTCTAGAAATTTGACTTTGGTTTTACTAAAGTTTAGGGATTTTGTTTCGGGCTTCCTGAAGTATGTGTAAGTAGTCTTTTTTTCTTTCATCTTTGACAGTTAGCTTAATTAATAATATGACACATAGAAAGGATTTCAGGAAAACACTCCTAAAGTATTTAGAGAGTGCATGTTACTGTAAAATGTGCTGTATAATTAGGAGTGTGTTAAAATATTGGGAGAACAACTTGAATCTGAGATGATCCTAATGATGAAAGGGAGATTAAATCAAAGATTTATAATGCTGGCCTGGAGGTGTTTGCTAACTACAGAAAATATATACAGAGTGTTTCAGTACTATAATGATTTCCACATTATAGCTGGCTGAGAAGCATTGCAAAATGTGCAGTCCTAAATCCATTTCCTTGGATTATAAATTAGTTCACAATTGTATGCTGATAGCAGAGCTGCACATGGCGCGTTCGTCTCTTGGGTAATGAAACTGCATCTCCTGTGAATGCAGAATACTGATAACAGCCTTCAGAGTCTGACATGCTGCAGGCAGGCAACATGTGGGCTTTCACACACAAAATGCATCACATTGAATGCATTGAAGTATGGTTGAGAAATGCAGAAGGGACATTTGATTTAAATTATTTAGATGTATGGAGGTGCCATTTTTATTAATAACTTTTCTCACTGGAACAGAACTAGATACGTGACCACAAGCAGCAGTAAAAGAAACAAACTCCCAATAGTCTGAGAAGCTAATGAAAGAAAAGTATTTTAGTGCCCTAAATACACTTCATTTGCAGTACATATTCTGCAATGTGTATGTAGTTATATCACTGTGATAACTCTGAATACCTAGCTGAAGATACTTTTGGCTGAGACGCCCTTAAAGAATCAAGTATTACATTGAATTTTATGACACTCCCTATACATCATGGGTTCTTAAACCTGCATCTACCTTTCCATAAATAAGAAAGAATCCCTTGGGAAAAAAGCTAATTCACACAGAAAAAAACCCAAAACATGTACTGAAGGTTGACTTATATAGAAAAGCATAACCGATATATAATTTAAAAAAAAAGAATTAGAATATTGGTTGTGAAATGTGTGTGAAAAACAGTGACTTAATTTGCAAGAGTGTGTATGTGTGTGCATATCTATTTATCTTTCATGATATTCTCACAAATAGTAGAAACCATAAGTGAGATTATTGAGTAGAGTCTTACAATGTCTTTCAAATATTTTGTCCTAGCAGATCAGTAGGATGAAAGAAGTATTCTTGTTTTGTGGATTTTTTTTGTTTGTTTCTTGAAGCTTGTCAGTCTTCAACAGAAACTAGTATAGTAAAATACTTCAGAGTTAGATGTTTTTCACTGTTTCTGTTTATAAATGACAGTCATTTTGAAAGTCTTTTTTCAAAGCTCTGAAATGTTTTTAGCCTCTAGCTCTCATTGACTTGGATGAATTAATATTGGAGTTCAGATGCTAATTTATGTGACTGCTTTTGAAAACAAATTTAGGTCAAATCCTGTTTCTGTAGGAGTATCCATTAACTCTGTCATTAGCTCCAGGAAATCTTTCTGTTCACAGCCTCTGTTCTTTAACTGACAATTAATTTTTTCAGACTGAGTCACCTGCCTTCAAGTATGGAGTTGCCAAATAGTGTGCTTTCTTTAAGAAGCCAGGTTCCTTTTTCATGCAGTGCAAATGAATTCTGTATAAATCTAGCATCTGAGTGATGGATTCACTTTTTATTGTTTTTACAGGGAAACTCTGGCCTGGGGTTCAGTATTGCTGGAGGAACAGATAACCCACACATTGGGGATGATCCTGGGATATTCATTACTAAGATTATACCAGGAGGAGCTGCAGCAGAGGATGGAAGACTCAGGTAAAAACAAACTTATTACATGTGTTTGGAAACAAAATGTGTAATTATTTTAATTCTTCCCGGGGAACCACATGCCAACTGGATCTTTCATGGGGTCAGGGGAAGCAAATGACATGACTGGAGTCTCCTTTCTGCTAAGACAGCTGAGTGAAGGAGCTTAGAGCAACTGAATAAGGGTAGTTAAATCCTGTAGAATGGAGAACATTTGATGGTGCCACCTCCTTCTTAGTACCAGGTATTTACTTTAGTGCAAAAGGTAAGATGGGGGCAGCAGGAGGAAACCTGAATATCAGCCTGCAAGTCTTCTCTGCCTGGCCTTTGTGTGTTCATGGCTCAAGAACTACACATTGGTCTTATACATTAAGCTATCAAGACTTCCCAAACTACAAAGCCATTGCTAAATAATCATAGCTATTTGTAGATGCTTCCTGTTATTTGGCTGCAGCAGTGAGATGTGTTTACTGCTGTTTCCAAACATTATTTTGTACCATGAGGATGTGATGGCTCTGCTGTATGTTCTGAGTCATCTCCAGAGGGGTCTGTTGCTTTAGAGCCTGAAACAAACATACAGATCACTTGATGGGGTTCTCAAATACATGGCAGCATCTCCCTTAACCAAGAGGAACCACTGAAGTGCTTGTGCTTGTCTTTCCTTATGGACTGAATGCAGAAAGGCTTCCATCTATCACTGAGGCTGCCATCTTACTGTTGGTTGTGCAGCCTGCTAATGCTCAAAAAAAGCCAATTTAACTGGAAAAACTTGGGATGAAATTTTGATGCTTTCATGGTCTCAGCACTGAAATTGTCTCTGAGAGCCTTTGCCAAAAACAGATGGTCTAAAATTCATAAAATGTACCAGATGGTAGCAACATTTTTCCTGAAGCCTTTTCCTTTAACTCAAAGCTAAAAGTAAGGGGAATTGGCCAGTTTAAAGAGCATGTTTGGGATATTTCTTATGCTACAGTAATAATTTGATTTTGGAAATGATTTTTTTTTTTTTTTTTTTTTTTTTTTTNNNTTTTTTTTTTTTTTTTTTACTACGGTAGTGGTGAGGAGTCATGGTGGTTGGCAGTGCCTGAAGAATTTAGTTTTAACTAAGATTGAAGGTAAAAGGAATAGGACTAATATCATGTAGCTTTATGACTAAAATGCAGCTATCTACCCCTAAGCTAGTCTCAAGAAAAACCTAGGCATTTCTAGGTTGTGATTCATTTCATCCTAAAGTCAATGCCTAAAATAGAACAGAAGAATAAAAGAGCCTGTATTTTCATTGGTGACTCAAATGAAAAGGAGTTTCTTTATCTAGTGCAGCTGTATTGATCTGTACTGTAAATGTCTGCATTGGGCCAGATGAGCTTCATGAAAAACACAGCATAAAGAAACAGCATTGGCTGGAAGTCATGCTACAGAAATAGACATGATGAACAAGATAAAGGGGTCTTAAACCTGAAACTGCCTTTCTACTAAAAAGAGAATTCCTTGCAAAAAACAATGGTATCTTTTTAGTAGAATTTTTAAGTACATATGAAAACTTTTTTAGTTTAAGCTATTAAGAAGAAGCAACTGCAGTATTCTGCTATCTTTGTAAAAAATCAAATATTTCATAACTCTTCCCTGTAGTAAATAACTACTGTAGATTTAACTCATGATTATGTCTGTGTTGTAAACATCTTGGAAAGACCTTCTAAACCCACAAAAAGTAGCATACTAAGGCAATTCATTAATCGTTTTTAAGATTGGACATGGCAAACTTTGTGTTTTGTAATAAAAGTTTAGCAGTACAAGTATAGTTATCTTATTACTAAGACTTCTATAATGTTTTAAGCATATATTTCGTATGGTCATTTTTCCTACTCTCAGATTTTTAGTAAGATTCCTCCTTTCCTTGTTTTATCTGGCAAATGGGTTTCACTTTGCTGCAAAATCCCAGTGCTGTCACTTTTTAGGAACTCCTGAAAATGTAGTTATCAGTGGTCATTACTGATATGGCCCTTTATTGGGCCACTGATAGCTACATATCATTACAGATATGCCACTGAAGGGCCATATTCTGGGCAGTCCTCACTGATTTACACAATAATTAATTTTTCATAACAGAGAGTTTATCAGCCACTCTATAGGAACAAAAGCTTAACAACATGCAGTAACAACTACTGAGAGTAGTGATAACATAGGTTTCTTATAAAAAGCCCAATATTTAATTACCTGAGAATGAGAGATTGGTGTTTATAGACTGAAAAATATATACTTTTTTGGTCTGATTTTCTTTCACATTGCTTGCAGGTACTCTACATTATATAGCAGTGTGGGCTGTCTGAACTGGCTTCTATATCTGCTGTCTGGTTTTAATCATAAAAGCCTGTAAAATCACTTCCACTGCATTTTACATTATGTCCCTTTGATCTAACTTAGCTGAGTGAAGTTTTTCAAACAGCAAGACTATGAAAGCAACCTGTAAGAAATTGACTTCATGCTCTAGACCCTTGGGAATATTTCACATGAATGCATGGGTTGACAGGGGAGGAGTAGGTCAACTGAAGTTTCACGTAAGTCCAACAAAAGCAAATGCAGCCTACTGCACCTGGGAAGGCATAACTCTCCAGGGGTAGATGTATAGTTATAAGTACATAAATATCAGGTATACACACCTGATGGGAGGCAGTGAAGTTAAAGAAGCCAGTGAAGCAAGTAAACTTGCTTCAGCAGAGAGGGTTTGACAATGGGCTTACAAGAGGTGCTTTCCAGTTCAAATGACACTGTGATTCTTTAATTTGGCCTGAGCCAGCAGTGTGCTCTGGCAGCACTGAAGACCAGATTTGAGGTGATCAGAGATGCACAAAGAAAGGACAGGAAGCAGCAGTCACATGTAGCAATAAGGAAAATTCCAGTTGTGTCTGAGGACAAAAAAATCTCTTTAATGTAAGTGGTGATTCCATGAGATTATGGAATCTCTCTTCTCCAAGAGGTTCAAAATTCATCTGAATGAAGTCCTAAGCTATATGATTGAACTTTCATATTGGTCCTGCTTTGGGCAGGAGATTGGACTAAATGACCTCCAAAAATCCCTTCCAGCCTGAATTGTTCTCTGAATCTGCAGATTACTCTTGTGAATAAAACCTGAGTGTGAGACTCAAGGTGATTAAACAAAGGTGATTAAATTCCTGGGATTTTCCTTTAATGGAGAACAATACTTTTATTGACAGTAAGTAAAATGTATAGTGCAGGTTTGTATCACTTCATGACCCATATCTCTGCTTAAAAAGTAGCAATAATTATCAACCACTTTAGACTTCACTCATCTTAATAAAAAAATTCCCTTTTTTGAGAGACTCCCTGAACTTTCAAAAATCAGAGATGCACAGAGCCACAGGACATCTCAAGTTGGAAGGGACCCATAAGGATAATTGAGTCCAACTCTTTGCTTACTTCAGGACTACTACTAAAACTAAACCATGTAACATGTAATCATTGTCCAGGTGCTCCTTGAGCTCTGTCAGGTGTGGTTCCACAGCCATTTTGCTGGGAAGCTTCTTCCAGGGATGGACCACGCTCTGAGTGGAGAATCTTTTCCTCATGTCTAGTCTGAATTTCCCCAGAGCAGCTTCGTTCCTTTTCCTCATGTCCTATTGCTGGTCACCAGACAGGGGGGATCAGCACCCCTCCTGTGCTCTCCTCAAGGAAGTACTAATGGATATGTTTCTGTACTACTCTCCCTGAAATGCCCTGACTTGTAGGACTAGTGTAAGAACCTTCACACTGCACAACTCAGATTGTAGAAGACATTTAGGTCAGTACACTAACTCCTTATCTTGCAAAATAAAGCTGTGGATATAGTATAAGTTCATATACAGTAAATAATGTAAAATATATAATTTGATAGAATTTTAAGAACAATTTTAGATTTAATCATTTAGCTAAATGGGACTATAATAACCTTGGAACTAAATGGAGATTATTTTTTTTCTGAATGCTTCATGCCATGTTTCTCTGAAGATTTGAGTTTCAAGTCAGGGATAGACAGAGAATATAAACCCTCTGAAAGCAGCAGTCCCTCCCACTGAGTTGAAGGAGAATTTCTCTCAAAAGTTTGATCTTTTAAGACTTTTGATGCATAAAAACTTCTTCTTCTCACTCATTAATGTTGGTTGTCCATGGGCAAACGTCTACTTTTTAATAAAGAAGATCTGAATTTGGAATTTTCTTCTCTTGGAAGAAAGAGAATTCCAGCACTTATGGCTCAGTGCCTTTTTTTGTTTTATTAACATTTGTGTCAGAGGAAAAAAAAAAAAGTGTTTGTTTCAATTGCCTATATAAAGCAAAGAACTTCAATATAATATTCAGTCGTTATTTATTTTGGCTTATTGATCATAAGTGATCCTCTGGCTTCTAAAAGGCAACACATATAAAACCATTCATCATTCTGTGAGAACAAAAGTGATCAGCTTATGGAACTAGAAGCACAGTTTAGTGGCAGAACTTTATTGGCAGAAGAAAATTACTAAAAAAAATGATGCAAAGCTTTCAGTGATTATCAAGTTTAAAAGAGCACAGACTCACAAAATATTAATACATTTTTAGCAATCATGAATCAAAACTATTTTGAGTCAAGAATCACTTTTGCTGATTATAATTTCCCGCAGTCTAAATTTGATTTTATGGTAGAGATAGCTTTCTCAAAAAGTTTTCATGCTCTACAAGAATGAGAGGGTCATATGAGTTCCTTATGTATTGCTATCAAAAACACACTTTTCCTTCTTGAAAAGACAAGTTAGAAAATGAGAGTTTTAAAAGGTCTTAGGATCTAAAAAAGTAAATGAAACAATCTGGTATAGAACAAGAATTCAAATCTTAAATTTTATACTAATCACTTGGTCACAGGAATCTTACTGAGCGTGTGATACTAAAGTCAGTTATTGCATATGTGACAGAATATGAATGAGTTAATTCACAGTACTGTGAGATAGATTTCGACAGTCTTTAGCTTGGCTTTTGAGGGTTTCTGGTTGTACCAGAGATTATTTTGGTATTTAAGCCTGAGCTGTACTCAAGAAGAAAGAGGATTGATACGAGGGCTGAGTCCAAGGGAAGAAATTGGTTGTGCCTGGGACGATGCACATTGCCCCAGTTAGCTGCCCAGACCTGTGGCTGTTTCCTTCATTCTTTCTTCTAGGAACCTGACTTCCAGTCTCTTCCCATTTGTGAACCTATCAATCGTTTTTCCTTAAGAGCGTGGACATTTGTAAGGAGAACTTCAACAGGTTGAGAAAATCAGATCAATTGAGAGTTACTTTTGGCAGACTAATCAGCAACAGCACTGGTACCCCCAGTTAGCTGAATATCATAGGTTAAAATGTTCTAAGGCTGTGCATTGATCTTCTTTCCTTAGTTAATGTATCTTTTCTTTAATTACTGATTGCTAGGAGGCTTTGTGTTGTAAAGCTGCAGCATTTTTTAGGCATGCTGTGTTGCTCTACCATCACCCTGTCAGTTTTCCCCATTGGATTTCCCTCCCAGCCCTCAAAGTGATTTGGTGTGAGGAAAGGAACGTTATACACGTGCAAGTGGCAGGAGACAAGAAGCAAAATAACTTGCCTTCAGTCATCCAGTAAATCAGGGAGAAAGCTTGGAATAGAGTAGTGATTCCTTCTCTCATGTTTCTGTGCCTTAAAGGCTTCAGTTAAATGCCTACTAGCAAAGGCTCTAAACAAATTACATTGGTGTTCTCTTCAGTTGTCAACTAAGCCACTGTGAAGTGTCAAAAATTATAAATTTAGCTAGCTATATGTAGCAAGAGAGAAACTCTGAAGACCCTTTCTCATGGATATTTGGGGAAGAAAAAAAAAAAGATTGTGTTCTGACCAAAATTTTAAAATAAGTCTGTGTTTCACTAAAATAAAACAGAGAGGAAAAAAAATTGTGATTTCATGCTATTAATTCAAAACTTGAAAACTGGAATTGAGAAACGCTGCTGTTGTGTGCAGTTTATCTGAGAAACTCAAAGGAAAGAAGAAAGGGAGGAGAGGAAGCAGAAGTGAGTCCCCACCTGAGAGCTGGTTAGATAACAGACACCCATGAGCTATGCTTTGCCTCTGAGAAAAAGCCCAGATTTTTCCAGCAGCAGGCACACAGTGGTGTCCATTTGTAGCTCTAGATTGCTTGCTTAAAACTGAATTGAGAATGATGCTATGAGGCCTTTTCAGATTAACGTGAAGAGCCCTTCCCAGGAGAGATCATGTTCTTTACAAGTGTGTCATGTGTTTCAAATACAGCTTGGGAACTGGCTTTATTCCACCATCCTTATGTATCAAAACAGAAGTGTGTCTGCTTAAGTCCCTGTTAACTTCTGATCTTGTTCTAAGCCTATCAGTACCAGGTCTATGTGCGTTGCAATGGCACACGGCTTGTTCAGGATGTTGTTGTAATTACGGTGCTGCCACAAAACACTGATTCATATCTGCACTGTTTACAGGCCTCTGACAATGCTATTAGTTCAGTACATAATTTAGCAGTAAGTTAATAAAGAGGCATTCACCCTATTAGGCAAAACATGCTTGCTTTGCAGACAGTCATAAATTAGATCGTGAATTATTGACTGTTCACTCTGTCCTGGTTTGTGTTAGGAAATTTGATCTTATTAACTCTGTTTGTCTGTGTGTATCTTTTTTGAGCTACCATGGAATTGAAAAAAAAAAAGAATTACCACAGGCAATCTACATGAAAAAGGCAGGTCACAAAATCCAAATCTGATTTTCATGTTATTTTCAAAGTTGAACACGTCTTACCGTGGCTCACATTTTAAGTTAACATCTTATATGTCTTATCATCAATGGAATATTGGACTACGTAATTTTGTTCTCTGTTGTCTGCACCACATAATTTTTTGTTGGCTGAATCCTTCTTTCTCTCTTTTTCTTATGTGAATTTTGCATTCTTTGTTCAGTATTGCAGATCCCCAGTGTGTCTCTGAATTGGTTTATACTGTATTATTTATCATTATTTATATTACGCTTTTCCTATTTTGAAAATAAGGTGGTAGGCTGTAAAAATTCTTTTATGAGATACAAGGAAAGTAAAACTATGTTTTAACAGCTGAATTGACAGGGAAAGAGAATAGAAGTTAATGAGTAATAAAAAGTACCTCTCTGAATTGTGGTATTTGAAACTGATGAATTTTTAGGAACCTCTTTATAAATATCAGTGATATACATTTTTAGGGAAGTTTTCTTTTGTAGCACAAGGCATTAGTACCTTCCCCTGTTCATTTCTGAGCTGTTTTCCACTAATTGAATTCCACTGCTTGTGACTAACACTTAAGCAAATTAGCATGTTACTAGGACTCTAGCTTATGTAATGCCCATTGCACTAGAAATTCCATGCAATGGTACTGAACTGGTTAACAGGTCTCTCTCTGAGTTCTTTTATTACCCATCCTCCCTGAATTGCAGTTGCCCCAGAGTGCTGCAGTAGCAGAACAGGACCATGCAGCCAAATCCAAGTGATTATTTCATCAACTTGTTTGCACTGATACTGCAGTTATGAGTTGAAATAGCTCAGTGACAATTCATCTGGAAGAAGTTTTCTGTGGTTGCATACCTTAGAAATCATTAGCTTTCTGTGGACTCTAGTATTAGTCAAGGAAAAAATATTTTACATCTCTTCCTGTACTCAACAGGTGTAACACTCTAGGGTGCTATTGAATTTTTCATTTCTTTCATGAAAATTTTCATGAAACCTGAAAATAATATTTTATATGAAAAAATAAACTGACTTGAGTGACCATTACAAAAAAAAAATAAGTTTCTTTTAAGCGGCAAAGATCTGATTTTAAATCTTGTAAGAAAAAACTTGGTCAACATTATTTTTCTGACAGCCAAAACCACTAGTACATAGTGAGACAGTTCATACTCTGTCAAAACTCCTGACTGTGGTTTGTGTAAAGAATTTCAGACTTCAGCCAAGCCATATTTTCTGACCGTACATCATCGTTGTTACATTCCTTACTGCACTTTTATTGCAGCTGCTAGAGCAGGGGTTCCCCAGAATATGGGATTTTCAATGTCAAACTTGCAAGATGTAGGAAAACTTTGTTTCGATGTGCTGCTCAAGTTGTGCCAGCCTGTGTGTTACTCCAAATCATAGCAACACAAACAACAACCTGGGTGTTTTCTCTGTGGGGCACCTATTTGCACTCTACTCTGAGTTGCAGCTATGTTGTATGCAATCTAATGGTACTGATGCTCTGAAGCTGGTGGAGGTTCTTACTGAACTTGAACAACGTGTTTTCTCCTCCTCCATTCGTTTTAAGGCTGCACCTATGTTGGGAATAGCTATTCCAATCACACCTAAGCAGGAGGGAGGGTTTTCTGCTTGTCGGTGCAAGCACGGTGCTGCTTCGTTTTGTGCTCAACTTGCTGGGCCTGATCTTTGGTAACACTTTTCTTCTTTTGTGCTCAAGTTTCCCCATTTGTAAAATGGATACAGTGATCATTATCTTTGCCTCACGGGGGTTGTTGTGAAGCTAAAACGAGTTCATATTTGCAAAGCCCTTTGAGAGCCCCAGATGAAAAGTACTTGTAAAAATCCTGAACCTGGGATTGCCTCCTGGGTTATCTGTTGTAACTGGTTTTCCTGCACAAACCTGAACGCGCTGCAGACTCTGCTGGTGTCAGCTGGGAGGATTTTAACTTGGATTGAGGAACAGCTGAGCAGTTCAGTGCCTTCAGCAGGCAAAGCACACCTTGGTCCCAAGTCAGCACCTTTGCTGTCCCCTGTCTGGACACGCCACAGCCTGGCCCAGAGTGCTGCCACTCCCCGGGCTCTGGGCCCCGCAGCCCCCGTGGCACTGGGGACAGCCAGACCAGAGGGCTCCCAGGGTAAGTCAGGGCTGCGAAGCCAGAGCTGTCCCTGCCCTCTGCCACACCTACAGCGCCTGGCCTGCGGCGCTTTCCAGTACCTGCCAAGCAGCCCTGCAGCTGGGAGGAGTTTGGCTGCTTCCTGATGCCCTCATTCATCCTAGGCTTTACAGAGATTTGTTTTCTTTCCCTTTCCTTTATCCCAACACCTTCCTCTCCCAACACCCCACAGCTACCTACACCTCCTTCTGCTCATCCTTCACCTCTCCACTGTTCCACTCCGGCCTCAGCTGTTGACGGGCAGATATGACTCCTGGTCCTGTGAGCAGCAATTTTCCTTCTGGCCACCATTAGAGTCTGCCAGAGCCGCCCGGATCGAGCCAAGCCAGTGGCAGGGGCTGGATGTACTGGGAGTTCCAGCACTTGGCTGCTAGTAGGAGTAGTTGCCGAAGGAAAGCATCGTTCATGGCAGTGGCAGGAGGCGAGACGCAGAAAGACTGAGGATAACTTGGGAGTTAGAGAACGGACAGAGGAATGGAAAAATGTGGTAAGAGCAAAGGATATCAAAACTGAGGATTGAGCTGGATGAGAAATATGGAGGGAGAAGAAATGCAGGGTGGGAGAATATTTTGGGAGAGGGGAAGAGAAAAAGTAAACATTAGTTCCTATAGATCTTGCAAGAGGTTAATAAAGAAAGTTTGAGGGCGTTTAAGAGAATGCTTATGGAGCCCCTACCAGTCCCAGCATCCTGCCCACCCTTTGCATGCCCCCTCCTGCTCCTGCCCTGTCCTGCCCATGCTTCCCTGTCTGCTTTCTCAGCCATCCCCTTGCTTCCATGAACTTGCCATGGAACACAGACATTTCAACATAGCAGTGGGCTGGCCAGGGCTGCTGGCTGGGCAGTGTCTGCAGGCGTTACTGGTGGAGCTGCTGGCCTCGGTCTCCTTGTGCTTGTGTCTGTGCTGCACCGCTGCAAATCTTTTGCTTTTAGTAAAGTTGTGCTTCATTTCCAGTAAGTTGAGGTGGGAATCAGATCTGAAAAGTGAAAAATGGTCTTCTATGTTTGGATAATTGTTTTGATTTGTCTTTTATACTTGTGTGTCTGGTTCATTTCCAACCCAGCAGCTTTACCTTGACATATGTTTGTGTATTGGAGTCCCAAACTCTGTTTGAAGAGGATGCTAATTATGCAGAGGACATTTTAAAATGAATAATGTGGGAAGTGTAAGATCATAAACTCTGTACAAAATTACCACAGGTGTGGCTTACCTAGCAAGAGAGTTAATTTGCCTTGAGTTATTCTGGCCAAGCAATAACTGAGAACTTGATGGCACAGAAAATAATTTCATTATAAATTATTTAGAACATCTGTACCTCCAAAATCATTATACAGTGACAGGATATCATTCTGCTTTCAGCATGTTTGTGATAAAGGAAAATAAATTTTGAAAGAAGAGGTCTTCCTGCTGTGGATGTACTTATACTTGACTTTTATTCTAGAAGTTTATGCTTGAGTCTGTGTGCAATTTGAATGGGTGTCAGCTGCTCCTCCCCTCAAGCCCATATAGCTACACCCCGTGAGATGAGCTACCATTAGTTAATAACTACTCCTCATGCTCAAAGTGGGCATCAGGAGATGCAGCTCTTCTGGGAGGCATCAGGCTGTGTGGGCTTTTGCTTCTCTCCTTGCTCTGCATGGGAATTATATGCAAAACATTTTTGACCTCTCTGATTTTTAGCAGACACAGAAAGAATGGCACTTCTTTTTAGCTTTGTTGTTGGCTCAGCCATCAAATAGATATATGAGAAATTTTATCTGCATGGATTGTTTGGGGTTTTTTTCCAGTGGTGAGGATTTAGAGAATTACATTTGGAGCTGATTTAGAATTTACTGACATTTTTAGCACCTGAATATTATTGACCATCTTGCATTCTGTCTTTATGAGTAGATTTGAAATAATACCAAGTCAATATTGTACCAAATTTCAAAATTAATATTGATTTAGAAATCAATAGTGGGACACTATTATTATAATAATTTTCATAAGAAATATTATTATTTGAAGCTGAAGTTTCTTAAATTATATTAATGCTCATTGCATGGTATTAGTTTTGACATTTTGGTAATAAATTCATTCCTACAGCTAAAAAATGCCTTGAATCTCTTTACCAAGTGGTGTGAGGTTTTTTTAATCAATAATTTAAAATACAAATACTTAGTGGATTTGGCAGCAGTACATTTTTAAAAGTTTTCAGTGCATGTGTCAACATATTTAAATTACCCTGTTTCTTTATTTGGCTTGTAGTAATTTAAATAACCTATTTTTAATAAGTTATTAATAGTCTTCGTTGCCTTTGCGATCATTTCTCAATGGAGTGCTGGGCTGCATCACTGCATAAATTTTGCTGTCTTCAAATTTCAGGTCTAAGAAGACTTAAGAATATTATACTGAAACTGAGCAAACATTTTTTTGGTACAAAATCAGGTCCAAATTACTTTTCAAAGGGAAAGAGCAAATCAGGGCTGCCTTCATTCACAAAAGTAGTGGCAAAATCACATTCTGGGGAAACCTGCATTCACTGTCCTCTCTCTGGGGAATGTGAGGCTCCAGCTTCCAGAGTAGTCAGACCACCAAACTGGAGGGGCTGTGAAATCAATGTATTTTATTTTTTCCTCTCAAGGTTCTTTTACTTCCTCAAAGAGAAGTAAAGCTTACTTGGGCCAAAGCAACCTTGAAGTGAGTGTGGTGTTTTGAAAGCAGGGTAGAGGCTGTGGACCAGGGTCTCCTCTTTATGAATGCCCTAAGGACTGCTCAGCAGCAATCTTACATGGACCTGCATACATTACTCTGGTTATTAGACTTCATCACATAGAATCATTGAATGTTTGGGTTGGAGGTCTGAAAACCCTCCAGTTCCATCCCCCTGCCATAGATAGGGACACCTTCACTAGACCGGGATGCTCAGAGCTCCATCCAACCTGGCCTTGAACACTTCCAGGGGTGGGGCATCCACAACTTCTCTGGGCAACCTGCACCTCAATATCTTGACAGTAAATGGTGTTTCCAAAGGGTGTTCTCAATATCTAATCTAAATCTACCCTCTTTCACTTTAAAGTCATTCCCCCCTGGCCTGTTGCTATGTGCTCTTGTAAATTTCTGTAATGTATGTAAAGATTTCATCAAGTCAAAGCAGCAAGCAGAATTTCTGCCATCCTCATCTGCTATTGAGGATGCTCCCCAATTGAGGAACTGATTTAGAATTTAGGAATGGGATACTAAGACTGCAATTTAAAGACATCATTACATTATACAAAGCACAACAGTTTCAGTGACGGAAACAGGCAATGAAAGTGTTTTTCTGAGATGACATTGGAGACGGCAGATTGTTGTTTTGATTTTTGTTCCTCTGGCTGCCTAATCTTTTTTGTCTATTCGATTATGTTTTCATTCAGAGCTTATTAGATTTAATTTTTTTTTTTTTTGCTTAACTAGAAAATTTGTTCAGCATAAACCAATGCCATTTTTGTCGAGAAAAAGAGGATGATAAAAAAAATTGACCTTAGCTTTCCATTTTGTTTCAGAGTTCAGTTGTAAATCTGTAGGTGTTACAGCCAAGAGGCATTCAGATATATAGAAAGATGAGTGGTGGTGTTTCCATTTCTGAAATTAAATCAGTGTTATTGGTAGTTCAGCTATAAGCCTTTGGCTTGAAGAGCTTGTCTAGCAAGGCCCTTTAGGATGAAAAATCAGGTGTCATATGTAGGAGATTATGATGACGAGAGAACCTATGTTTGCTCTCCTAACAAAAGGATTTGGGGACATTAAATGAAACTAATAAACAGCAGGTTGAAATAACCACAAGGAGAATTTTTAACTGGTAGCAAAGCTGGGAGATTCATTGATAAAAAACCCTGGGGATGTTGAGTTTTCATGAGTTGTGAAAAAGGTTAAATTAGTGTAAAAGAAATTATCCAGGGATATTAATTGAAAAAAAAGAAAAAAAAGTATTTTTGCCTCACAAAAGTCCAGCAGCTGAAAGTGTATTCTAAGTAAAAAATTGATTTGATATTTTTCCTTTACCATCTGCTAAAGGCCACAGTTGGAAAGAAACCCCAGACTAGATGTAGCCCTGGTCGGGTTTATCACGTCACGTAGCTTTTGTCTTTTAGATGAGCGAACACCTTATTCCACACAATTTGGCTCCGAGCTTCCCTATACTGGGATCATTCTGGCCATAGGGCCACTGTCTCCATTAGGCCAAGGGCTGGATCTCTGTGTGAGCCACTGGGTGTTTGGTAGGGATGTGGTCAGAAGGTTCAGCAGGGCAGCTCCAGTGCAGGTCTCCTTGCTGGCTGTCTTGCCTTGCTGCCTCAGCGTGTGCCTCCAGCAATTCTGCTACCAGGGGCCAAAGTTTTAATCTACTGAACAGGGTTTTGTGCTAAAGGTTTGTGACTGCTCTCTTTTCTATTTCTGTTCCTGTTGGGAGCCACTACTGATCCCCTCTTGAAATCAATCACTGCATGCCAGGATGTACAGGAGCTCAAGGTAGTGCTAAATGAGCTCAGCATTGCAGAGCTGCATTAATATTGCCATTTACTTGTGGTAATTGGCTGTAGACACATGGAAGATACTGATCTGACTAGATTTCTACTCTAGGTCTACACTGTCAGTGTCTGTGCTGGCTTGGATGTCTCTTCATGGGATTTCACTGTGCCAGCTTTGATGTAATATGATGTGTCTTTGAGGTCAGATTCCAGATATTAGGTTGGGGAATATTTTCAGCCAAGAGGGGTGTGTGTGTGTGTGTGTGTGTGTGTATATATATTTATATATGAAAATATTTATATATATGTGTGTACTCCGAAAAACAGACACCCTGTGATAAAGGCATTCCAAAGACATTCCACCTAAAAGGACAAAAGGATCTCTTTGGGGTGGTAGAAAGGGTTAACTCAGAGAGAGCCCCAGCTTTGTCCAGGAAGTTCTCAGAAGCAGACTAGAATGCAGAAAGGATCCAAAGTCCTTTAAACAATAAATAAACTGCTTTTTAGCCAATTTTGTGTCTGGAGTATAGTCTTACAGCTGAGTTTAAGGCCTTTAAGAAAAAAAAAAAAAAAAAAAAAAAAAAAAAAAAAAAAAAAAAAAAAAAAAAAAAGAGAGATTTAAAAAAATGAAATGCTGATGCATCCTCTATTGAAACTGTGTGAATAGGAACATATTCAAGCTTCTAAATATATTTTCTTCTAGGAGTCTAAAGGCTGCAGGGACTTTTCCATTCCTAATTATATAGTGCAGTATGCCGTCCGTTTCTAACTTACAACTTCAAAAATAGAACTTAGAGTCATAAATGAAACACAAGGAGAGGGATAAAGAGACGCTGTATATGATAAGGAAGTGCTCTGCTAATATTTTTACTGATGTTGTAGCCAGGCACTTGGGTTTTAAATTCAGTGACTGTTATGCAAACCCTTTAATACACTGGCATTTCATTAAGAGGCTGTTTAAAAAGAAATCTGTGGGTAACTAAAGCAGTAACAAAGGACAAGCAATGTAAATGTCTTATGACAGTTCTGTGGCTGTACTGGTTGTGTCTCAGGTCTCAGCAAGTTCATGTCTCTAACAGGGTATGGAAACACAGTCATTTCAAGCAATAACATATTCTGAAATTCAGACGTATTTCCTAAAATCTGAGTTATTCCCTGACAATTCAAGCTCTGGTCAATTTCTGGAAGTGAAATAAAGCTCAAAGTCCTCTGATAGGACACCTGCAGATCATGGTGGTAGGACCTATAGCCTCCCTGGATGTGATCTGAAATTCTTGACTGCATTGTAGCAGGCACTTTTACCTCCAAAACCATCGCTATACTCCTGGTATACAAAGGAGGTATTTCATTTGTACTTTTTTATTTCTCATGCAAACTTTGGGAGGTCAAGAAGTAGGACTTAGTGCTAGCCTGTCCCTGGATATGGGAATTGGAAAAGTGGCTGGGACTGCACTGATCTAGAGGGAGTGAGCTGGATCTGTAAAGCCAGGCTTTTGCTGATGCTCTTCCACATCTTTCACCTTCTGCCATTTAGGCAGGAATCCACTAAGAGATCACTTTCACTTGAAAGGGTAAATGGCTATTTTCTACACCCAAAATACTGAAAAAAAAATCAAAGGAGTGAACTGTGGGGATAACCAACACAATTTCAGGTCCCTTTCCAAAACCTTATGGGGTTTGGAGGCTGTGGGCTGAACACAGGTGGTGTGCTGTAGGACAGGCTGAGTTTCCATTATATTGTAGTAAAATCTGTACGCATACTTAAATGAGAAGCATTTTATAAGAGGTGTTTTTTTTGGTTTTTTTTTTTTTATTTAAGACTCTGGGATGATAATCTTTCCAGTTGCTGATATGAGATGTGAGGCTGCAGAAGCACTGCACTAGGCTTGAGCAAGCTCACCCTGCTTTTCAGTAAGACTTGTTAGCTGAGCCATCCACCAACCTTGGGGCTCCTGGGGCCAACACACTGAAAATGGCTTGCCAGTGCAAGGGGAGAAAGCATCTGCCTGGGTGAATCTGCTTAGGGAAATGCTGTGCAAGAGCTTAGTTCCTGTCTTTGCACACACAGCTGCCTTTGTGCTTGGTTGAGGCGATTGCCTTTCAACTCTCTATTCTGAAGGCTTGTTGCAAGGGCGAGTGCAGCCAGGAACAGGCTTTGTTTGGTTATCCAGTGTTTATGCTCAGTATGCCTGGGGGCTGCAATGAGGGCTAGTTCCTGTTTGAGATGAGCCAAGAGATGTAGACTCTCCTCTGGAAAGCTTATTTAGACTGTAAAGAGGAGACAAAGGAAGCGGGATGCAGGTGAAGTTTTAGTCCCACATTTGTAGACTATGAAAGAAGAGCCTGGTGGAGGTTGCACACGAAGAGCTGGGATGGCACCAGGGCAGCATCATTGGGGAAAAGCTTATATTTTACTGAATTTATTTCAGTACAGTAGATTAATGCCATTGATTCAGAGGCTTGAATGACGATTTTTTCTCTCAGAAATGAAACATTGTGAACTATGAAACATAGTCCTTAATTATTTTCCTCAGAACTAAAGATAATTCTGTTCTTGTTAGAAGCATAGGCTAGATTCAATACTTTAAATAGTGCCTTTATGTTAAATACAGTTAGGTTTACCATTTTATTGCACCAATATTTCCACATATTTAAATCAAAATCAATCCTAGGATTTAAAATTATTATTAAGTTTAGTTCTAATTCTGCTGTGTCATTTGCAAGTTACAAACTCCTCCCCACCATCATAAGTTTTACCAAGTAGTGTTTTCAGCAGTAACCATGAGATATTTGAAATTTCATTATAAAACACATAAGTGTCAAATTTTGAGTTAGGATTGGCTGTTACCTTCATCAGACATTTTCATAAGCACTAGTTCTCCTCCAGCTTCCAGAGACAGGAATTTTCTTCCACTGATAAATTTTATCTCTTCATTTTTGAAATATACATAGAAGTAATTTTACACTACTTTGCAATGTCAGGAAGGGGTCTAAGAGTATACATGAATTTGCTACAGAAATTGGATCATGTCTCTAAGGATCATTATACATAAGGAAACTATGCCCTAAGGTGCATACATGTCTTTGGCATTTAGTGTTAGCTCTGTATTCTGTGATTTTAAAGACAGATCTGAAGACTGCTGTAGTAAGTGTGGTATCCTTTATTCTGAATTCTTACTGGAAATTAAAAAAAAAAGTATTATTCTTCTTGGAAGGAAGTTATATGAGCCAGTATCAACGTGTACATTTTTTACCCCATGTGCTGTAAATTCTAGTCATTATGGAATAGGAAGGGTGTCTATAGAATTAAAAAAAAAAAAAAAAAAAAAAAAAAAAGGGGGGGGTAATCCTCTTCTCCTTAA
>VZRH01004459.1:439359-456399 GCA_013397555.1 Urocynchramus pylzowi | reverse complement strand
GAAAACAGTGCACTCTTCGACACTGCAGTGTATTCATTATGCTCTGGTCTTGGAGAAGAGCAAGATATATTTAAACATGCATGATGGTAAATCCCTGAAAGTCTGGATTCTTGTGGTCAATTACGATGCTGGATTGTTTTTCTAACAAAAAAGCATTTCTAATGGTATTTTGTATGCATGTGAATTCAGAGTAGAAGTACAGGCAGTGTTTTTAAAGATTTGGAATTAAACTGAGTGTGTGATGTGATAGTCATTTTGAGAGACCTAAGGCTAAAGAAACTAAAATTAACTTGTCCTTTCTGGTTGTGATGAAGCAGTAAAAATTATTCACCGTGACCAAATTTTTGCTACATTGTGAAAACGGACAAGAGAGGCAATCATTATCTAATAATGGGTTTGCATTGTGTTTGTTTTGAGTGTATGCCGAAAACTATTTCTTTTTACAATTATTTTTATAAAACAGAATGGATACCAAAAAAGTGCCTTTTAGAGCAAGCTAAAGAACTTCTGCTGCTTACTGCTGAAAATATGATTTTGTATCTATATTCTTATATGAAGCTTACTACAGATAAGTGCCATAAATAATACATTTTATTGTTAAGTTGAATATATTTTTTTTATATTTTCACTTTTATAGAAACAAGTTAGCTGGAAACTTGGATAACAAATAAGTTGATGGGCTGGTTTTCTGCAAAAGCCAGGGGTTTTACTTTCATAATTCAGGCAGTAAGGAAGCCTGCTCTGTTAGGCTTCCTGTATTCGGATCTGAAAACCAGCATGGTAGCTTCCACACCATTCCTTCTTTCCTACTCACAAAACTAATAAAGAAAGTAAATCTGGTTTTTAGACAAGAAAGTTGTTCCATACTAAAATTGGAATAGCAACTATCTTTTCAATTCTTTTCCTGACTGTCTCTGTCAGTATATAACCCAGCATTCGCTGAGTTCATTCCTTACTGCCCTGAGAATTTACCACATGAAAGCAAGTCTTGGCATCCCTAATACCAGGTAAACTCAGAGATCCTTAACTTGCCTATGTGTAGTAGATTATATCTTTCAGTACTTGAAGTTGGTAAAGAAGGAAATTTGCAAGGCTTTATATATAGAGGTCCTTTTAATTTCATCTGAGATATTCAGGATGAAGGCTTTTACAAGTTAATAGTCCATAGAGGTTAGTTAGGTTTTTTTAATGGGCATTTATTTTTGTAGCTAGCAACCATCATATAGAAGACATTGATTAATTTAGTGAATGTATTTTGAACATTAGATATTGAATAAGCATTGTCTGGCAATGGCTTTGGGTGTGTGACAGGGGAAGGGCATGGTCATGTGCTGCCGGGACATCCCTCCTGAATGCAGATCACCATGCAGTTGTTCCTCTTGCTTTACAGAAAGGCTCTCCTAGTGTCATATGTGCTAAACCTGTAACCCTTTAGTTTTATTTTTGGGAGGAGAAGAGGTAAACAAAGACACAAATGAGTTGTGTAATAGGAAAATCAAGGGTTCAAAGAGAGTTTCAGCTGTGTAGGCATTTAAAGCTGGTCATCACTTTGACACACCTGATTGCCACAGTCTGTGTCTTGAAGGTAATTGCTAACTGTCATCCTTGCAGGCTCTTCCTCTCTTTCATGTGCTTGGGAGATTTTCTTTTGTATGCCTCTTGCATGTCTCTTCAGGCAGGTATACAATCCACAGTATGGCTTTGCAAAGGATTGAGTGGCCAACAGTAGATGTTTTGTTTCAGTCACTCCCAGGGCACAGCAGGTTTTAGCAGCCAGCATCTCTACAGTGGCTGACAGCTGTAACAGAGGAAAGATATACTTGCAGCTTTCTTATTTAAATCACTGGGATTTAGACACTACTGAAAATCCTGTCATTAAGTAATATGCTTTTCTTGCACTATATTGAAACAAGACTAACAGTAATGAGAATGGATTGCACATGCTGCAGTGTTTGCTCCTGGGGAGCAAAATGCAGGCATTCAAAGCAAGCAGCTTAATGGTGGTGTCTGGCTTTGAATTATAACTTGTGCATTAGCTTCCTGTAAGACCCTGCAAAGAACTGTGTATGGGCAGTGAATTGTGAACTTCAGTCACTGTTCAGGGGTTCCAGTGCTCAGTCCCATTTCATTGCATTTGACTGGAGGATTTTAAACCAAAGGATCCACTGACCTCAGGATTTTCATGCTATCACACTCCAAATATACTTTTACTGAACCCAGAAGCATTGAGTAGTATGATGATGCAAAATTAGTATGCTGATGCACAAGTGATAGAAATTAAACTTGATTAATTTTAATTACATTTTTCAAATGATCAGCAGAAAAATGTATTTCTACTATTGTAGAACAGAAACTTGGGTAAACACAGAGGTCATGTAAAATATTACCCACCTACTTGCCTACCAGGCTGATAATTTAAGCTCTGATATAATGTACCAGAAAGGGAAAAAAAAAAAAAAAAAGGCAGAAAATAAGGATTCTTATAACTATAGCAGTGTCGGATCAGATAATGAACTTTTGACCTCACTTCTGCAGGAAATGTGGTGTCTTAAAAGACATCAGAACTGCAGAAATGAAGTTCAGGCTATGTGAAGCAGAACAGCTGAGTACCAGGAAACTTGAGAGGAGAAATGTCAGACTTAAAAACACCCTAAAAAGGAACAACATAAAGGACAGCTAATTTTGCTATCTGGATATTCTGGTGGCTGGAATATAAAGTCATAGAGAAACAGGATTACTTTCCCACACCCTTCATGATAATAGTGCCTATCATTGCAGTGTTTGAGCTGTGTCAGGATCTTGCCAGATGACTGGAGCTGTCCTTTTGTTCACAACATTTTAGATTAAAAAGGCTTTGGACACACCAGCAGTTCTCTCACTTGTTGGTTTCTAAAAGCACGCTTTTTCTCATTCCTGATGAATTCAGCCAGTGACACATTGCAGGAGGTCCACCTCACACAGCTTTGGACACTAAAACATGTTTAGGGGCACTTAATTCTCTACTCTTTCTGCTCTCAGAATTAGGGTTGTATCAAAACTTTTAATCCATTTGCAGTGTGGTTATATTTTGGGGCTTCAGATTAAAAATTAATGCATCTCTTAAGCACTGTTCAGCCATATTCTGCATCTCCCTCTGGATGGAGGGAGATATTCTTCTTATCTTAAATTTCTTAATCAGCAAAGACTAGGCTCCTAAACCAGACATCTCAATAAAATATGCAAAAAGAAAATAGAATTAATATAAAGGGCATAATGTGCATTTATTTTGAGAGTTATGTATATCTGTCTAAATGTTAGACTACGTCATTGGGCATAACCAGTTCCACAGTTCCCATTTCATTGTGTTCTGTGCTGAACTGAAATGATTCTGTGGCACATGGTAGATTTTCTTTTCCTGTAACTATTAGTTTTATTCTTGATGTCCCTGAATAAAGTCAGTGGGCGGTAATGAAGCTTTCTTACTATACTAGGAAAAGAATCACTATGGTTTAATTTGTGCATTTTTAACTCTCTGGTAAGTTATGAGATTTTCTTGAGAAGATGCAGAGATTTTTCACCATCAATACAAGGTATGACTTCACTGTAGATTTATCTTGGTTTGTTACTGAAATGTCCTCTAGTCCATTACTGTCTGTAGGTTCCTAGAGGTTCATGCTTCTTTTTTTCATGAGAAAAGACGTATTTTAACTTGGATTGATGACTTTACTGGAAATGTCTTGTGTGTTCTGTTGCATGGATAGTGTCCCAGCTTGCAGTGACAACTGAAATAGTCACAAAAGTACACTTCAATGATGTGTGCTTCAAAATGTCTGCTAAAAAAAAAGAAAAGTGTTCAATTCAGAATAGCACAATAGAAGGTTCATTTAAAAAAAAAAAATTAAAGGTGCTGCTTTCTGTAAGGAATGGAGAAAGCTTACAACTTTTATCTAGCAAAGCAAAGTCAGAAGTTACCTTTTTATCTCAGGTAATATCTGCAGCACTAAGAATGAAAGAAAGGGTTTTTTGCAAACAAAGAACCCCAATTATTTATTTCCCAATTTCAGAGAACAGTGAGAGCTTTCAGATCTTGCTGTTTGGTAACTGATGGCAAGTGCTTGCTTCAGACTGATGATGGTACATTTTTTTTATTATTCTTTTTTTTTATTGCCGCTATCACTTCTACTACTTTAATGATCTATTTTCTCTAATTTAAGAGACACTAAATATGCCATAGCAAACTTTAGCATGTGGGAATAGGGGGTTTTATGACAAGTTAGGCAGATATTTTCTTAATTAAAAAATAATGTTTTGTAAGGTCCAGAGTGTTTTCAACAAAATTCATTTTTTACATTTTGAACAGAACCTTTCTTTATGGTCTTTGAAGAATTTCAGTCTTATGATCCTATCAGCTGTGAATTTACTTCTGGTTTTCAGTGTTCTCTTCCTTCTGTCCTCTGTGAATCCTTATCTAAAACAGAGCAAAATGGGGCAACTTAAAAGACCATATAAAAACGAGGAAGCAGGCAAACTTTCTTAAGTCTGGGTTTAACAAACTATTTTGGTTCTCCAATCTAAGTGCTTCACTTCATATTACTGTAACCTATATATTACATGTAACCAGAAGTATCACTTACTTCAGGTATAAATAGAAAACTACCACAACTGAAACTAAAATACCATTTATTGTGAAATGTCTTTGCTTGAAGGAACTAATATTTCCTCCAATTAGCAGAAAGTACTTCATCAAACACTAATACATATTTTTCCAGTTTCAAGATAGTGGCTCAAACCATCATTTATAAGTTAACATCGCTAAAAAAGCATGGCTTCCCTGCAGGCTAGGATTGTCTAATGTAAGAATATGTGAGTATCTGATAGTTTATCACATGAAAATTGTATTCCCTTGAAAATCATAAAATTAGAAAGCACCATGATAAAAATTCTATAAAATCCTCCGCTGTTTTCCAACCATGTTTTGACGCATTTGTGTTGCCAGTGCCTGATGTGGTAAAAGTTGTAGGTTATACCTGTACCTTTATATTTCCCAGACTGAGAATCATTTTCTTAAGTGATGATAAATGCATACAGCTGCTATTATCGCATTCTTCTTTATGGTATAAATAAATATCAGGTGCATTATCTGCCTTTGGTCAGTAAAGACTTGCCATCTCATTTGTGTAAGTTACCATATATGAAGCTTTTATTTAAAAATCCCACATTGATTCTGTGAAGTGGTTCCTTCCATTCCTGAGGAAAAGTAGTCCTTGTATACAATTTCACAAAGTAATAGTTATTATTCGAATGGCATTTCAGTTCTAGTTTCTCAGGCTTTTTCTTTTTTGTCTCTAGTGGAGAAAGAAGGTAAATCTGTTATGTTTTTTGTTAAAAATGCAGTTTAATGGCAGGAAGTGGTGGAATCAGCTTGTCCTCACATCAGACTTAATTTAACCATCTTTGGAGATTAGTAGTCAGTCATTAAAGAAATTATTTTCCAAATCAAAAAGGATAATTTCAAAGAGAATTCAAAATCCCTTCTTCTGGCTGGTTGTCTCCCTTAAAACAGGAGCTCTCCTGTGAGCTGTAGGATATTACTTGCTTCAAGTCTTTTATATTTTCATGATAACTATGATTTTCCCCTTTTCTATTTAAATATCATTTTCCATTAGCAGTAAAGAAGTAAACAACATGTCTGGGAAGACTGTGCAGCAATATTATATGTATGTATTTTGTCTGTTTTTCCCTTGAAACTGTTAAGCTCTTAAGAACTCTCTAAGCAGGTCTGAAGAATCCTGTGTTCATATGCAAAATGAACATCTAATCTCATAGTGGATTTTAAGTAAATTTTTCCAGAAATCATTCACAAAGAGTAAGGTTTCCACTGATATGAGCATTGCTTTTTGCAGCTCCATCATGCTAACTATTTCTGAAGTGGTGCAGTAGCAATTTCAAAGTGCAGTGCTGTATTTTAATAGCCAATTGAGATGGCTATAAAAATTCAGCACTGTGCATTAAGATCATTACTAAATTGCTTCAGCAATACTTACTGATGAGGCAGCTTCAGCAGAACACATTTCATCTTAATGAACTGTGGCTTCAATAGAGCAAAAGCAGCAGCTCAGGGAAAGATAGATGTGCAGGTAGGCTCGGATGCCAACAAACTGGAGATTCTGTTTCAAGAAAAATAAGCTTTGGTTGGTTGCTTTTTGTTTTCAGTGGAGAAAGAAAATAAATCCATCATTTTTTCATTACAATTGCAGTTAAATAGCAGAAGATGGTGCTATGAAATTGTGTCACATCAGACCAAATTCAACCATCTTTGAAGCTAAGCAGATCATTGATATTTCAATTGATAGAATTTTCTGTGCTTGTCCTTTCTGAATTAGGTAGGAATTTTGTATTATTATCCAGTTGCCAAGATTTCATCAGCTCTGAGTAGAGACATCAAAGGGTATGGTGTTCCAGTGTGACCTTGTTTTTTATCATTCTGTCATGAGGTGTTGATCTTTTTCCTGTGGTCAAAGTTACTTCTGAGGCTTTTGCTGCAAATCAAGGGCTGTTAGCATGACTTACTAGATTCCCCTGATACTGTCATTGTCACCTTCACAGGTTTAACTCTAAACTTTTTTCTGAAAATTTGAGAGAAGGATGATGCACTTGGTTTTTTGGTTTTTTGTTTGTTTGTTTGTTTGTTTTTGATTGCTTCCTTTAGAGACAGGGCTTATTAATTTCTGTGCTTAGCTGTTGGATAAGTGATGGATGCATCTCCAGCTTTGGTTCATATGGCATCCTTCTGGGTGACAGTAAAGCAGACCATTTAAAAATTCTGTACTTGATTTATCCCGTCCTTGTGGAAATGCTTCAAAGGAACTTGCTTTCTAAATGGATTTCCCAGTTACATAATGATCTCCAGCGCGCTGGTGAAAAGTTTCTTGGAACATCTTTTGTCTTGGGCTTGTATGAAAAACTGTGATGTGTGTGCTTTGGGATTCTACTTGACACTGTGTCCTTTTACTCTCTGCAATTTTTAAAAATCCCAAAGACTAAGTGCCTTTTTTGGTTTTGTTGTTTTGTTTGTTTGTTTGGGTTTTTTTTGTCTGTGCCAAGTGTGAGGAAAATTCCCCTTGGATTTTGGCCAGCTTCTTTTTCAGTTCCCAAGTTTTTTCCTGACTAAATGTAATACAGTGAGTCTCATAATTTTGTCATTATAGCATGCCTTTGTACTCCTTCTTTTCCTCTAGGTTGTAAATTTTTCATCATTTCCCTCCCCATTCTAGAGTGCTGTGTAAGAGTTAAAAGGGGAGTTAGAGAAGATCCTTTTCTTTAAAAAAAAAAAAAAAATTATGTTTGTCATTGCTATTTTCATCAGGAGGACAGGACGTGCAGCAATGTAGCAAGTGTTGTCTCATCAGTATTTCTAGATACACGATAAATTAAAAGATAGGGAAGGACAGTGTAGCATCATTTGGGCTGAGTGTGGAAAAAAGCCTTTCTGTAGACAGGAGGCCAGCATCATTTTTGCCGTTTCTTAGTGGAGTAGTGAGAATTTCCTAGGGAGTGGCAGTTTTCTTGGCCTTTTTCCTCTACCTGTCTGATCCTTGGTTTAAAATCTTTAGGTAGATTTTAGAGAATTATTATTATGCTTATCTTTCACCACTTTGATAATAATTTTTAAACAGTTATATGACAACTATTGCTGGAGCCTGATTGACATCCTGATGCAACAGAAGAAGGGTATTAGCCTGCAGTGTGGAATGTGTTCATTGACACCATGTCTTTCATTTCACCTGGGTAGTCTGAAAATCCTTATGTTTCCTTCTTTGAAGACCTTAATCCTCTTTTGAATATAAAGCCTAATGTGTAAATTAGTCACGTGAAACAACAGAACAGTGTTTTCATCCTGTATTGTTCAGTTAATTGTCCATGTAGCAAGAACTGTCTTCTTGACAGTTTTTAGATGTCCAGATCTTTCTCAAGACATCTGCTGTTGGAAGACAACACACCTCAGCAAAATATTGCATTGCCATGAAGAGAACCTTTGAAAGAATAAATGGTATTTAATTAAATTTTTATAGCACGAAGAGCTTTAGCTCTTCATTTTTGTCTCTTCATTTTTCTTGTCTCTTTTTGCCCTGTAATCACAAGCATGGGCAGACAGTATTTTAAGTCTTCTGAGAAAGGCATTACAGATTCTAATCATGGTGGAGAGACAAAGCTGACTGCAGCTTTAGAGATTCAAGTGATGCGGTAAATAAAATATCACACTGCAGCTATTTAAAAATTATTTTAGGTTTTCAATATTATTCTTTTGTTTGCACTAGTTGGAAAAAAAAAGGGAAGGAGTTACATTAAGGCATCTCTGAACATCTGAAGGGAATTGCTGTCTTAGAAGTCAAACACCAAAGTGATTAATTGCAATAGTTGTTCATCTGGCTATTTCCAGTCCTTTCTGGACTACCCTAGTCCTTTCTGCAGGCCTGTCATCCTCATTTTGCTTTCAGTATTCCAAATTCTAGATGAAATTTCAGTTATCCTTCATTAAAGCAAAATAAATAGTACATTAGTCAAATAGAAATTTCCCTATAGTATTTTATCTTTGGCTTGCCATTTATTATTTGGGAACATTTGTCCAACAGCTTTGAAGAACTGCTTTTCCTTCATCAGTTAGGGGGTTTTTGTTTGTTTGTTTTGTGTCTCTAAATATGATGTTAGAATTCCTAGAAATCACAGCTACTTTTTGGAGTTCAGGTGGGAGACCCTTTGCCATTTGCTGTGGAACACACTGTCCGTGCAGAAGATCATTCTTTGCAATTGGGCTGTCGTAACCTATGAGACCAGGAAGTCCAGACTCTGGGACTCCAGTGCAAGAATGTTCTGGTTCTGCCTGTATCACATCAGTGATGTGTACAAAGGGCAGCTGAATTTTTTATGCAGTGGAGGTTCCTCTCTTGCAGACACAGTGAGATTCTTACAGAAAAAAGCAGAGCCTTGCTGTGTCAAAGGCTTGTGCTCCCTGACATGGAGACAGCTGCTCTTCAGTTCTTCTTTTGAGTTGGCAGTAAAGCCATTGATTTATGAGAGTATCACTTGTTCTTCTTACCTTGGAGAGACTCATTTAAGATTTTTTTCATTCAGAAATTCTGCTGCTTGGTCCAATTGCAAGTTGATAAATTTTTCTCAACATTAAGCTTTTGATGTGCTTGGTAGATGAAAAAAATTACTGTGACCTCTTCCAGTGCAGATTTTGGTTGTTGTTGAATGCGAAAGGCAAGGAGATAGCTTAATGCTTATATTTTTAGTGGCTAATTCTGGAGAAAAATGCAATTCTGAAAGCTTGAAAAAGCAAATTATATCTGTGGAGGAAATCTCCGTGAAACCATAAACACTAGGGAGTATATCCAAAATATTCCAAGAGCAGAAAGCTCTGTAATCATTACCTGGCATGTTAGCTTTTGAATTTTGAGTAGTAGCTTATATGAACAAATAAAACCAGCTCTTGGATTCTTTAGGAAAAAAAAAAAAAAAAAAGTCCTATCATTATTTGTTGATAGGAAGAAATAGTTGCAAAGCAAGATCTTGGAGCTTCATGACATGTAAAAAAGGGTATAATGACAGAAAAACTCTTTAGGATATGATAAAATATATGTTGCATAAGCTAAAAGAGCAATAGCCCCAAGATATGCTTGACATGTTTATTTTGGAAAGTGGTATTTGCAAATAAGGACATGACAGACTTTTCTTTCTCAAAACTGTGTTTTGATTTTTGTTTGTTGTGTTTCTTATGCAAAACAATTTGTAGGTTGTCTTATGAAATTAATACAAAGGCATATTATTCATTCCAACAGAGAGAACTGAAATAAGGAAAGCAAATTACAGCAAATAATTTCATAAAATTGTTTATTGTAGGAACATTTACATTTTATATACTGTAATTGAAAAATAAACTCAGTGTAAATGGTAGGCCAGAGGTAAATCTTATCCACAGTCTGTAGGTCAGATGTGTATAATTTCTAAATTCCAATTATTATCAAATGTCATAGCTGAAATTTCTGAAAGTTATTTTTAAATTACGCTTTTAAATACTACTATAGCAAATCAGACCTCCTCTGTAATGCAGGATTGTAGTTTTAGAGATGGACTTGGCAGTTACAGAGAGATGTTGTGATTGTAGGTGCTTTCAAGACAAGATGTGAAAAGTTCCTCCCTTTTTGCTGCTATCAGTTTTCACAGAAAGGTTGTCTCTGATAAGGTTGCTATCATGATCAAAACCAGCAACAAAGGGACAAGATCTCAGCCTCAAATGAAGAAGCAATAGGTCTAGCAGCACTTAGAGAAGCTAGATACTCACACATTCACAGGTCCTGATGGTCTTGATGACAGACCAGCAGAATTTATGTGATGAAATCTGAGTGCTGACAGTGGTTGGGCTTGAACACCCGTGGGGAGAAGGTAAAGTAAAAAACTGAAAAGATGAAGCAGAAAACGCTTCCTTATTGAAGTGAACAGGAGGAGCTGAGGGACTGTGAAGCATCAGTATATTTTTAGAATCTCAGAAGAACATTTGAAAAAGTAGGAAACCTCTTTAGAGGCATCTAGAAAAAGGTTGAAGAGTAATGATAAGCAGAAGAGACCATACTTCTCTTCTGCAACATTTCCTCATTTTTCTCAGATGACTTTATGTGCTGGGAGGGTTCAACACTGAAAGTGGTCTGAAAAAGCAATGATTTTAATTGAGGAGGGTCAACTACAAGGTGCTTTCAGTAGAAATAACTGCATATCTGCCAAATAGTGCTAACATAAAACTGTAGGAAAATAATGTGGAAAAGTAGCTAGAACTTTGTTAGCTGTAACATCTTGTCTCCAACACATCCTGCTGTGATGAAAACATTCAAATCATATATTTGGTTTTATAAATTGAGGTATGGTTTACAAAGACAGAGGAGCATTCCTTTCATCTTTTACAGGTAAAGCTTTGAGCTCTGTACTTCAAGAAGGGTGTATGCCAGTTGAAGAGACTCCAGGGGAAAGCTGTAAAAATGATCAGAGATTTAGAAAGCCTGTCCTACAATGAATAAATGAGTGATCTGAAGCCATTTATCTGAAATACAAAAGACTAAGTGGGAGGTGGGGGGCAGTTTGTCAGCACCTGATAGCAATCTTGCCTTGCAGCACATCTTTGAAGAGTGAGTTTGCTCTCTGTGCTCCCTAGGGAGGGTGTGAAAGAAAATTTAATAGATAAATATTAAACAAGATTTGTACTAGATGCAGAAGAAGTGAGGATTGTGATTACCAGGGGGGACATCAGGTCTGTAGCATGGGAAATACCTGGGTATGCCAGACAGCCATTTGTTAGACACAGTGCAACTGTAGTTGCTTCTACCTCAGGTTGAGAAGAATAAAGATCTATTGAGTTTCTTCCTGTCCCAAGATTCATAACAAAATTTTCTCATTTCACTGTACTTTGAAGACAAAGAGTAGTCATCGGGCTATTTAAGTCCTCCATCTGCAGAAATGAAGAGATTGTCTTCCAGACAAAAAACCATGTCCTTTGCCTGTCCTCAACAGTAATTTTATATTTTTATTTCCATCTTTTTTTGCTTTAGGAAGGATAAAACATTTTAGAAAAAAATTCTGTGCAATATTAATGAATATTAGAACAGATAATCTGGTATCTCAATCTGCATTTCTCTGTCTTTTCAAATTTTCTGTTGCTTAAGCTGGGATCATGCTCCTTAGGAAAAATTTTATCTGGTGGGTGGCTGGTTCTTCACCAAAGGGTGTTTTCACAGCATGTTTCAGTATTTGGAGGCTGGTAAAAACTCCTTTGTTTTGGACTGTGCCAAGTCTTTTAATGCTGTGTCTTGACTTCATATAAACAGTTTTGTCCAGCTCCAATCAGATCTGAGTTTCTTTAAACTAAAATCAGTCACCTAAAATCAGTCTTGTAGACTTTGGGTGAGTCTCACTGGTATGAATCTTTTCATCCAAATAGCTGCCTAAATTTTCCAAACGGGGCCCAGAAGTGGCCTGTGAATAAATCAAGATGTTAGTACATTCATTCTTTCCCCCAGGGTTTCATTTTTCATTGGAAATGCTGCATATATAGTTCCCAGAGACTGACCTACACCCTGGCTCTGGCATTGCAGGAAAGTTCAGTGTTTATTATTAGTTGAAACAGCTGATAGAAAGGCCACGTTAATATTCCTTCTAGCCAGAACCCCTCAAGGGACTAACAGCAGGGTCTTGTGTTATGCTATATCTCATTAAAAGGGAAGCTCTTACTCATGGAAAATCTGTAGTGTTTTCTCAGGCTTGAACAACCATATTTTTTAAGTGCTATTCTCTGCATTTCAATTCTGCTAAGCACAAGTTCCTTGAAAATCTTTAATGGTCTAGGACCAGTCTAAAAAAAAATTTGTAATTCTGTTTCAAATGTGAATTCACATTCTCTTTCTAGTTAGGTATGCTGGAATGTAATTCCCTTTGCAAATATTTGACATAATTTCTGAGAAGTCATAGAATCATACAATGATTAAGGAATATTTTGGGTTAGAAGAGAGCTGTAAAGGTCATCTACTCCCAGCCTTCTTGCAATGATCAAGGACATCTTCAACTAGACCAGGTTTCTCAGACCCCCATTGCACTCACCCCCATCCTTGATGGGGCATCATCCAAGGGTGAGGTATCCACAGCTTCCCTGGGCAGCCTGTGCCTCACCACCCTTACAATAAAGAGTTTCTTCTCAATATCTAATCCAAATCTACCCTCTTTCAGTTGAAAGCCATTACCCCCTGGCCTGTTGCTAGAGGTCCTGTCCTCATCTTTCCTGGAAAGGCACAAGTCTCTGATTTTGCTCTGTAAGAGTATAAGGTACTTCTCACTGGCAAATAAAACATTTTTGCTTCACTTTGCTTCTTAGAGTGCTGCAAGTCAGCATCATCAACAAGCTGAACTAAGGGACCAAACTACAGTTTCAGAGAGACAAAAAGAATCAAAGTGAAGTGCAGTGACTCATGAATCCATTTTCAGAGTGTCTTTGCCTTATTACTTCTGCTCAATAAACACCATCTATTTTCCTTCTCTGTATCATTTATATACCTGTTCTACTTTTAATATCGTGCCTCCATAAATTGCCTTACATAAAAAGCAAAATTACATGTACATTTATGTCTTGATTTCTCTCTGTGTTTTTAAGAAGAAAGTAACTGAATGGATGACAGATTGATTGTTTATGGGTTGATTGCAAATAGATAAGAGGCTGCAAGATGAACTTTGATTTCATTTTGCATTTTCAAGCTTCAACATAATTGATAGAGCTTTTCAATAAAGTATTTCTATTCAGTTTTGCAACAGGAATGAGAAGATAAATGCTAAATTTCCCTCATCAGATGGAGGACAAATAAAAGAAACTGATGAGTCTGTCCCTGACATGTATGGTTTTTAAACAGATCCCAAACTGACAGGCTGCTCCTTCTGTCTCTATGTTATTGGTGACAAATTATTAAATATATGTCTCAAAGAGCCATTCAACTTAGCAGAGAACCAGCTATACTCATTTAAAGATAGATCACCTAATGTTATACAAAGTAAATAGCATTTCTTCCTGAATTGGAATAATTTTCTTCTATGTCAAGTCTTTAGTTTTCAAAAATGAATCTATATCAGAAAAAAAAATGGCAGGAAAAGCAGAGATTTACGTAGTACAAAGACTTAAAAAATTTAACATCTCATCAAAAAGTAAAAACTACTTTAAGGCAGATCTTGATGTGCTCATCTACAGGAACATGATTTTCATTTGCATTATTAGGAGATTAAATACCTTGTTCTGCTGTCAGTAATTACAGTAATTTGTGCAGAAAATGGCATAGGAACTATTTGTTAATGACTGGCAAACTGTGATCGACTGTCAGCATAAATTTGGTTCCTACACCTGAAACAGATGGTGTATTTTGTGCATGGAAAGTGAACCATGTTTCAGGATTTGAGCCCAAGTTAATATATAATGTGAAAACAATAGGGGTCTTCTCATTGCAGTCATTCCAGGTGTCTGTAACTGCCTGTCTCTTGGCACTGTAGAGGAGCCATGCCCTGTTACTTTTTCCATTTGCCCAAACATTCTCTGTCCAAATTTATGTAGCATCAGGAATTAAATAAGGTCAAGTGAACTTTAAGAGCATGAACAGTGGGTGAAAAGAGGAAAAAAAAGCCTCCAAGATTTTGTTGAATTGTCTGTGGAAGAGAGGAGACAGTCAGGGAAAGGGGACTTCTCTTGGTTTTACACCAGTGAGATCAACATCTGCCACGCTGCTCCCATTTCCAGGTATTTGTCTTCAAAATGACAACCTTAGAGAGCTGGTTGATTATTGGTTACACATTAATAGAAAATGGCATTTGTAGCAGAAGATGCAGTTAAATGTGGCTATAAGGGCATATTTATGGTAATGAGGCTAATTGCCTTAAAATTTGAAAAAAAAAAGGGAAAATAGAGATCATTTGACTTCCCCCTTCTTTCAACCTGCACGGATTAACTATACTCTAGATTAGACCTTCTCACAATGCATGCAAAGGTGGTTAAATGCAACATTCTCAAGCCTTGTGCTGCTCTTGAAAGGGTGGGTTAAAGGTTTCATATTTGATTCTCTAGTCGGGAAAAGAGGTTCATAATACCAAAGTATCTTTCAGAACAAAAAGTTGCAGAAATATTGAATAAGCATTATTATAACTACACTGTTTTCTTCCACTATAGATCTGGCTTAGCTCTCAAGAGCCTTACAAACCTTTGATTGTTAACTTCTCTTTCTCTCTCTTAAGCTTAGGAGAGCAGTTTTATTTTCCCCTTTCCTCCCAGTAGGACATGTGCTGTAAAGGCATATTTTTATTGACTGTTTTTCAGGTGCATTACTAACCTAAACAGCCAGTGCTATCCTACTCACTTTAGCTGCTTGCTCCTGTCCCTGCATCTTTCCTTCTTCCCACATTCTTCAAATTGAGTTTGCAGGGCAGCAGTGATGACCTTGCAGTGCTCCCCATAGGAGTCACAGATCTATAACGAGGGGCCAGGTACAAAAATGTGGTGCCAGCAAAGGGGATGTGTGAACCCAACACTGTCCTCATCTGCCAGCTCTTAGTGCTGCCATCTCTGTGGATGATGGTCAACATGCACCTGGTCTGTGATTGAGGTTAATTTTGCTTGGTTTTCATGCCATTATGGATTTGCCATTTGGCCACAACATTTTCGTGGCTAACACGAGGCAGACAGTGGGAAAGACGGCAGGGAGCACATCAGAGTTGTCTCTTTCAGCATTAGTGAGTTTTTAGGTCAGAATATGACAATTTAAAAAATGCATTGTGCAACCTTCCACCTGGCTTTTTTGCTGCTAATTAGGACAACTGGCTGCTTAAATTCACAGAATGGCTTGGGCTGGAAGGGACCCTAAAAATCACTACATTCCATCCTACTTGCCATGGCCAGCGACACCTTCCCCCAGACCAGGTTGCTGAAAGCCCCATCCAACCTGGCTTTGAACACTTTCCCAGGATCTCTTCTTCACCTGTAGTCTTGTATAGCCCAGCTGATTTTTGCCCAAGTGAATGAAAGAGCGTGGCTGAAGATGGGATTAAAAAACCCAAAACAGAACCAAAAACCTCTTGTCAAGAAAAATGCTGGTAATGTAGAAAAAAAAAAGTATGAGGAAAAAATGGGTAGCCTTTAGCAGTCCCTTCATATCACATTCAGCCATACAGGTCACTTATGCTGTGTTTAACGTTATTCCCTGCAAGATATAAATGATCCTGTCACCAGGCAGCCAGCCAGATGATGTCTACCCTGATCAAAAATTCTGGTTTTTAGTGCCTCTGGATCTGAGAATTATTTGTCCTTGTGGGTGCACCAAAAGTATACAAAAAGCTTCCTGCATGCAAAGGAAGTGACCATTCACTCAGTTCAGTTGTCGGCATATGGAGATGTGAGAAGAGAAAGGCATTTTAAAACTTCAGATACAAAAAGTGAATCCTGTTCCTAAGTGGCAGATCTTCGGTTTTTCTGTTTCAAAACACTAATCTTCACTTTTTTAAAAACCTAATTTGACTGCTTAATTAAACATGAAGTGTTTAGACTTGGTGTATCATGTGTTTATTTCCAAAAGAATTAAACCGTTTACGATAATTCTTGGAGTGTCAGAATATGTCAAAAATTAAATAATTTTCTTTTTTTGCACTTACATTGGTAAAATTGTGACAGTGTGGTTTAATATGATTTTCAGTGAGCTAGAATCCTCATTAATGCTTTGAAAGTCAGATTATTGTGAATAATTAGGAAAATTTCCTGATCTTTTCAAGTCAAATTGTAAAGTATTCTTAAGAATTACTGTTATGCAATTAGGCCACTGCTCATTGTCTATGCTTTCTGGGAATTGTATTCCTAATTAATTTGAATAAATGTAAAAATATAGAATAAACACAAGTTCTTATGAGGCTCTAAGTGTATTTTCCTAACTTCTTGTTTCCTTTCCTTTCTGCTACATCTGAGGAGAATGTATCTTTAGGGATAAATATATGCAAGCAAAAAATAATAATGGGAAAAACATCAAACTGCAAAAATAGGAAAAAAAGGATTGTTTTCATTTGCTTATTGGAGAACTTCTTTGCAAATCTCTACAAATAGAAGTGTAATTTAACAAGAAGTGTTTTCAAGCCTTTATGAAAGATTATATAAAGATTAGCTTTACTATTATGGTGATGTAAACCAATGCTTTATCTACTATACCTACAGCATGATTGTTTTTAAACATGCACTCACTGCCTTGCAGCTTTATTAACATTTGCATCATAATCTCCATTTCCCATAATTTCCTTTCTGGCTGGAAGTGTAAATGATTTTTTTTAAGCCAAGGAGTGTAATGCTGTCTCCTGAGAGCAGATTTCTTTTTCTTTCTTTCTTTCTCTTTCTTTCTTTCTCTTTCTTTCTTTTCCTTCCTTCCTTCCTTCCTTCCTTCCTTCCTTCCTTCCTTCCTTCCTTCCTTCCTCCCTTCCTTCCTTCCTTCCTTCCTTCCTTCCTTCCTTCCT
>VZRH01004459.1:418372-436580 GCA_013397555.1 Urocynchramus pylzowi | reverse complement strand
TGGGTAGTGACATTTATTCATGAAATCTCTAAGTTCACTATATGATCTTCCTTTCATGTATTTCCTTCACACTCTGTTTCATCCACATCCCCCAGGGTGCATGTGCTGAGGTGGTCTGGCTCACTTGTGTGTGACACAAAGGACATGGGACATCAAACCCTTACCACATTTCTTGGCATTTTCTTGATTGGCAACTGTAAACTGACAGATTTTTGGATGAATTATTTATACCCTCTAGGAGTCTACTGTTGTTATGGGTGGTCCTTTATATTGAATACCTTTCTTCAGTTTCAAAGCCACAAGGTGGCTGCTCATCTGCTGATTTTTTTCATTTAGTAAACACACATTTTTATTGATATGATCTGCTTCCCTGTTGGGCTTACAGGCAAGAGAATGGCAGATGTCACATGCTGCAGTCTTGCTGCCAGCATCCCACTGTCATGGTACAAGGTCTTCTGCTGGCAAGACACCTGTTCAAAGGTCTTACAGAGTCCAGACATTCTGTCCAGGCTTGACAGAAATGACTCATTTTGATTTTTATTGCTTGGAATGCTCTGTGCTGTCAATACTCTAACCTTTGGTCTTTATTCTAGTATTTACATTACTATTCCCATTCACATTTCATTTGTTAATATGATAATATTTCTGTTTGAAAGTCCTATGCCTGTTGTGGTTTCACTAAGTCTATGCTCACTGATCAGTTATGAGGTAGGGTATACTGTGGTATAGCTAGGAATTACCTGTTTTATGTCTCTAAAGCTCACTGTTTTGGTTAACTACCTGAAAATCAAACACTTCTTAACTATATTTTAAGGTTGTGACTTAAATGCTGCTTTCTTTGGCTGCCCCTTTTTGGGAGCTGTGAAACTCTTGTTGGATTTGTGTTTTAAAATCCTCACTCTGTTTGATGATTTAAAGTAAGCTTGGTTCTCTGTGTAGGATAGTAGCAAAATGCAACATCCATTTTTGGCATTCTGACTGAGTTTCTTTAACTTCACTTCTCATTAGAAAGCTGACATTACATAGCTGCAGTTGATCTCTTAGGCTCCCTCTCTGGTCACTGCAAAGTGGTATGCCTGCAGTGTAATTAACCCACTGTGTCTTTAACAGAGGTTTTATTATTTTTAATTATTATTATTTATTTTTATTAGTCTAACTTGCTGGACTAATTATATAGGGAACCTCCAAGCCTACTTTTACTAGAAAAATGGTTAGAACATATTGTTTTACTAATATAATAATATATTTAAAACATGTATCTGGGATAGAAAATAATGCAAAATAGATGTAAATAGCAAATATTTTAACATGTTCTTGCTAATAATCTCAGGAAAAGATATTACTAAATATCTTTGACTTATTAATAGTAGCATTTTTTTCTGCCGTTTCCAGTTTGGATGGAATAGCTTCTGTCCCTGTCCATTTTCCTCTTTCTGATACCAGAAATGTCTGCTTTTTTAGGGGATTATTATACATTATTATTCACAGAATCAGTGATAAGCATTTGTGGAACCCAAAGGAGGATGAATTTTACAAGCACAAATTCAGTGGAAATGGAAGGAAATTATGTTTGACTCAACTTTCCTAGTTTACACATTGAGTCAATCTTAAAAGGGCCTATCCTCTTCAGTGATTTTGAACAAAGCTGAGTTTGACTTGGATGTGCACCAGTATTAAATCCAGTTCTCACTTTTTTCCCCTCTTGAAGTAGTCTCTTCTTCACTGAACTATAGAAACATGGAATAGTTTGGGTTGGAAGGGATCTTTAAGTTCCAAACCTGTTACTCATTAGCATTAGATCAGGTTACTCAAGGCCCCATTCAACCTGCTTTGAACGTTTCCAGGGATGGGACATCCAGAACTTTTCAGGGCAGCCTGTGCCAGTGCCTCACCACCATCATCATAAAATATTTCTTTCTCAACTCTATTCTGAATTTATCCTCCATCTAATTCCTGTTGTGAGGAATTTGAGCACTCTCTCCAAGATCAGCTGTTTCTGTGAAGCAGATTGCACATCAGCCAAAGAGGAAGTGATCAACTCCTGATCTGGGTTCTGATGGAAATGTTTTCATAAACAAAGGAATCAACAAGAAAAAGGTTCTGCAATCAAATATGCTGTATTATTGATGGGGGGTGGGGGGTGGGGGGTGTGGGTGTAATTCAATGGAGCAATGAAAAATACCATTTAGAAAACATACCTTGTTCCATTGTTTGAATGATTCTCTGCTTTTATAACAGAGTAAGAATCTGATATAACACTAACCTGCTGTAGTGAGTGACCAGAGATGCACGCCAGGGTTGAGCAAACCTTGTGTCCAAGGTTTTGAAATCCAAAGTGTTCAAATAGAAACCTTCAGTCTAAATGAACTCAGATAGTGAACTTTCATAGCACTGATCTTCCCACTCACCTCTTCCCACACCCAGACCCCAGCCTTTCAGAAACCAAAAGTATGATTCACCTCATCTCTTTCAGATGTCTTGTTGAGATGAGATGAATCATACGTTAAAAGCTCTTAATGAATTTTCATTTATCGTACAGGTAGTATAAATGATAACTGTAGTTGTTGGATGTCATTTAGCCATAAGAATCCTACCCAAAAGTTTTTTTATGTAGCAAAAAACATGTGCCCTAGCAATTAGCAGAAGTAATTTAAATAAAATTAAATGGGGTATTGTTTCATTCCTTGTTCCTTCCAAGAAGAAATCTTTTAAAGAAGGCAAGTAAGATTAAGCCATTAAATTAAATCATTATTGATTGACATGGAAATTTTTTCTCTTCCTCAGTTTTCTTTCCTACCCACTCTCCTTTTGCTCCCCACAATATTACCCCATCTTGTTCTGCTCTTCTAAACCTTTCTGTAATCACTGCTGGTTATTTGGATGCCCAAAGTCAGACCTTGCTTACAAATGCAATGTAGCCCCCGCATTGTATCACATCTAAATTTTATAGACTGTACTAGAAAAAGTTACTCCTTCCATTATTTTAAGCTTCACTTTTGTAATGGGAGCAGCTTGTGTTTGGTGCTCTTTTGTTTTATGGTTTCATACGTCCATTGTGCTACAACCATGCAAACAGCAAGCCAAGTCCCCCACTCAGCACTGCAGAAAATGCAGGTGATTATCTTGCCTACTGTTTGCTAGTGTTGCAGCAGGACCAGGCTGAATTAGGACCCTCTTTTTGCAAAGTGCAGACCAGCTGTGTGTGCAGAAATGGCCTTGCCCTTGACACGTGTGCAGTGTCAGTAAAGGGGAGAGGAGGGGATGGAAGTGCACCACAGCCTATTCTTCCCACAGCCATGCCCTAGGTGAGCAGTGCAGCTGAAGAAAGCCCTCTGGCTGAGATCTAGCCCACTCATTTGCTCCCAACAGCATTCTGGAATATTCTCAGATCTTTACTGGTAGAAGCATATACAGATGGGGTTTAGATCAAATTGATTATAACTATGTCACCAAGAAATATTATTCAGTCATTGTTCATTGTCCACAGCTAGTGTTTTAAAGAAAATTTCCATTCTTAATGTTTTATTAGAGTATCTTTTCTCTTCTTTGTTAGTAGTGCCAGGAAAAATTCCTTGCTGAAAAAATCATCATCTTTTTATCCGTGTACTGACAGCAGCACATAAATAAGAGTGATTGCCAGCTTTAGTTGGAAATTCAATAAAGCTTTCTTTTAATTACCCTATACTTCTGCATTAACTTCATGTGTATTGTTAATAGTCAATTAATTAAGTACTGTTTCAATTGGAAAAGTAAATTCAAAGGTTTCTTTTTGTAATTTACTGGTGTGGCACATTCCATTAAATAGTTCATTATGGTAACTGACCTCACATCTTTTTGAAGCTAAAATAATGATCAAATGAAAATAACGTGGTAAAAAAAATGTAAAATATTTAATTCATTCAAAACCTCCCCTTATCTCTGTACTCATACAGCTGCTAAAAATGTTGTATGCATTAAATATACACTGTCCTTTAATTTTTATTGCCCAAGCAGTGTCCCTTTTGAATTTGTCATGAAATGCCGGATTTCAGGCACCTCACTTTTTGCTACTGCATTTTACTGCTCAGGCTACAGCAATTATCAACATGTTTCTTTTAGGAATGAGTGAACAGCATAGATTTCATAGATAAAAACAGTGATTACTCTCTAAATAGATATAACTGTCTTTCTGTACAGCTAAAAGAGAAATCCCTAGCTGGTGCAATAATCTAAGCAGGGTATTGTCAGAAACAGCTTTTCTGTTCAGATGGAAGTTCCCATTAGCTACATAATCTCTGAAAAATTAGCACTATGAAGTTAATTTTTATGGAAATCAAGCACAGTAATTTCTGTCTTTTGTTTGATTGAGAGATAAAAATGTTCCTAAAAATTAAAGCAATGATTTGCTTGTATGTGCAATATGTCAGAGGGTAAGAAATATAGGAAAAGGGGAAAAGTGTCTTTTTATCTTCCCCCAACATCTATTTATTTTGCCTTCCTTTAATCATATTGGCATGTATTATTGACATTGTTACAAGGTTTGGGTCTTTGAGTGTTTATCTAGGAATTTCACAGATCACTGAATAGAAGCTATGTATTTACAAAGGACTATTGCTTTCTTTATGTGTCCATAGCCACAGATTTGTGTCCTAAGGAAAAAACCCACACATTAAATCAAACATCTACACCTTTTCTCTTTTATTTTCACTGATCCTTCACTGTGGTACTACATAAACTTGCAAAACCTGTGCTAGACCTCTCCAAGTATTTTTCAAATTGTGTGGACAATCAGAACACCTTTCATTTTGTTCTGATAGATGGTGACATTTTAGAGCAATATATGATGTATTTTATAGCAATATAGCAAAAAGCAAAATAAACTCCAAGTTTCAGTGTTTTAATGCTGATCATGGAAAGCTGAGCCATAACTTCTTGATGAAGGCTGCACTGGACCCCAGTGAAGAGGGTGTATAGAATCATCACTGGTTAAATTATTTTTGTCTCTACCTTTTTGTAATTGTAAATAGCAAATTTCCTTGCTTTAGTTCTGTCCCTGACCTTTCAGGGAAAGTGAAAGAGTATGTTATTTGTATGTCTGTAAAAAAATATTCAAAGTTTACATTGTATATGCTACTCTTCCATTTCTCTTTAGTGTTATATGTTGTATTGCTAATGTTTTGTTTATAATATCTTTTCCAGGTCTAGGATTCAGTATTGCAGGAGGGGTGGGAAACCAACACATCCCTGGGGACAACAGCATTTATGTCACTAAGATTATTGATGGGGGAGCTGCACAAAAAGATGGGAGATTGCAGGTTGGAGATAGACTTCTTATGGTAAGTATGAAAAATTTAAATCCCATTTATTTAGCTGAAAATTGTTTAATATAAGGACTTTCATTCACCATACATCTTTCTAGAGGTAACCAAAACAACTGCTATAATAATTGTATTTCCATCATCTTCATTTTTCCTGTTTTTTAAATATTTTCCTGAAATTGAAGTAAAAAAACCCATTCCTCTGGAAAACTAACATTTTGTGAAGGCAAAACTAACATTTTGTTACTTTGATGAACCTTTTATGGAGAAGAGAATAAATTTATTATGCACATAAGCAACAAGTCAAAATGGACCATAAAACTTAAAAGATTTTAGACAAACTGTTTGTTAAGGTAGTACTGATTCTACTGTTTGTTGTACACAAATTAAAAGCTGTCAAAACATGCCAGTAAATGACTCCCATGTAGCAACTGTCAGTGGACTACTACCTACTTTTCAGTACCTGTAGGAATGCTTTACTTATATGTTCCATATAGATGTTAAAAAACACCCCAAATATTTTCCAAATTTTCCCTAGTGCTGGTTCATTGTTTCTTATCAATAATGCTTTCCCACTCACAAAGTTTTTTTTTAATTCAACATTGAGGGGAAATCCTGAAACTGGTGAATCAGCATGAGTTAATCTCTGTCAAGCTGTATTCATGTCAATGTATTTGCATAGATTTCAGCAGGTAGCGAAATATTTTTTTAATAAGTGCAATGAAAAAAAAACCAAACTTGTACTGCATTAGCCCTGTTTTTTGATGTGATATTTGAGCAGTAAAAAATTGCCTCGACCTTTCTTGTTGCCTGTGAAGCTGGGCCTAATTGAGGTTTTCTTTATCTGGCTGGGGACACTGTGTTCCAGTCACATATGAAGATGGGCATTAATTTTATGACAGAGTACTAAGCAGATCTGGAAAGGCACTTGGTTGCTGGGTTGGTGACTCTTTGTCTTTTTAAATTTACCCAAATGGGTAGATAAAACAGCTTAAGGATCAACTGATGTTACACAAATCAGAGCAAAATGAAACTAGAACTCAACATTTCTTTGGCATTTTGTCTTAGCATAATCTCAGCGTAGTGAAATTCAAGTCACTATTGGATGATGAAATTCTGGTTTATTTTGGTGCAGAAATGTATATTTTTATTTGCCAAATTTGCACTTTAGTTATTTTGCAACTTGCTGCAAAACTGCTCCTGTTCAGCTGTTTTTGCTGCTTTTTACCCTGATGAGAATTCCTTGCAGTTTTTGTGTTATCTGCATTTTGTTACTTTACACTTATTTTTTTCCAATTCACATGAGGTAGTAAATATCTTATATAAAAGGAAATCAAACAGATGCAAACCCCCCACATTCACCCTCTCCAGTGTAATTTCATTAGAATTAATTTAAATAGAAATATTTTCTATACCACTGTGCATAAATTCACTCTTTTCAGATTTTTATAGGTGTAGTCTATTAAGCATCTCAGCCTTCAACCTGTGATTCACTGCAGTCAGATATAGATATTTCTTCACTGTGACAATTTTATACTTCTGAAAATGAGCAGAGGCCATTTGCATTACATTTGATGTCCTTGTTCTTTCCTTTCAGTCTGGACTGTTTCTTTACTAAGTGTTGTCTTATTTTATCACTGCACATAAAATGAGGGGAAAAAAAAAAATCATTCCAAGTATTGCTCTCCTCTAGTTATGTACTTCCAGACCAACCTTTTCACTGTTGCACAAGGAAATACTAGTCAGCTTACTCTTTTTATACCATAATCATTATGTATTTGGAGATATGTTTACAAGATCAAAATCTGTTTCTAAAATTCATGCAGATTGCAGCCATGTTTCTTGATTCTCTCCAACTAGACAACCTGATTTGTTTATAACTTCTGTACCTTCAGTATTTTTCTATCCTTATTTGGGAATTATCTGTCAGTTCATGGCATTAACTTCATGTTCCTTTATGAATAATGAGTGAAAAAATTAATTACTTTCTTTTGGCAGTGTTTCAACAGAGTATTACCCTTGTCATGTATATGGTCCTACTTCTGCTTCACTGATTTCTTATTGATTATATGTTTGAACGGTTCCTCTTTTTTGTTTTTTCATTCTCAGTAGTGCATCCTTTCTTGATCTTTGGTTTTTTCCATCATTCTCTACAGAATTTAAAAGAATTTGTCATCCTTCTGGAATTCTCAGCAGCTGCCAGGGAGGGTTTTTAATTTTTGTGTCTGTGTTCTGTGAAATTTTGTGTGAAATGCTTTGAAATAATGAATGTTTGAAATAATTTTGTGTGAAATGCTTTCAGATCCCAAAGAAAGTGCAAATGAAATTAATATAAATTTAAGAGGTGATGAAAGTGTAGATGCAAAATAAATACTAGTATTGAAATGTAAGACAAGAAGGGGCAACCTGAGCAGCTTGATGACCCTACTGTTATTAAATGCAGATTGAATATAGTGTGTTAAGCATTTCTGAAGATGTATTATGTAAATAATACATTGTGATTATTGTGAAATCTATACAAAGGCATGTTATGCAGTTATGTTTTTGTGGCACTAAGCCTGCACTTAAGACTTACTAACCTGAGCACTTGCACAGGACAGTGCTCCATTGTACAGTAATCCCAAGGCACTTGTTTGGAAAATTACTGGTGAAAGCATGAGTATTTAAACCAAAAACTGAATGTTTTTTCTAGGTATATATGAAAGGAAAAGACCAACGCTCTTCTCTGAAGACTTACAGCTAGGAGAAAAATACTCCCTCACTGTGTTCTGGTGGTAATGCCACCTTCTGCTGGTGGTAATGCCAGTGGTGAGAATCCCACAGCAGTGGGTGTCTCAGCTTCTCTCTGCAGTGGAAAGGAGCAAAAGTAAAGCATGTACAGAGCATCACAGACCATCATGGTAATTCAGGGTCAGCTACAGGGCCAGACAAGATTGCTCAGGGATTTATCCAGTTGCATCTCAAAAATCTCCAAGGATGGAGGTTGCAGAGCCTTTCTAGGAAACCTGTTCCACAGCTCAGCTGTCCTCCTGAGGAAAAGACTTCTCCTGATAACCTGTTTGGCCCTCTCTTGTTTCAACATCTGCCAGCTGTCACTTATCCTGTTACCTCATGTGACTCTGAAAAGCTTAGCTTTGCCTTGATGATCTTCCTATAAGCACTGGGCATCAGTTATTAGTTGTCTTCAGAGGAACCCCTTCTCCAGGCTGAAAGTGCCAAGATCCCCCATTTTCTCCTCAGCAGGTCAGTGCTCCATCCCCAGCCATCCCAGTAGCACAGCTGTCAACTTGCCTCCTTTTGTTATCTTTCCTATAGTGCAGGAACCAAAACTGAACAGAGTTTCCAGGTACAGGCTAATGAGTGTGAACTATTGGGCAATAATCCTTTGCTCATTCTCCAGCCTCTGCTCCTGCTCATGCAGCCCAGGATGCTGTTGACCTCTTTGCTGCCAGGACACTCAGCTGGCTCATGCCCAGCTTGCCATCCATCAGGAGCCCCAAGCACTTTTCCATAGAGATGCTGCCAGGCTGTCAGTGCCCAGCCCATGCTATTGATGGGAGTTAGCCTGTGCCAGGAGCAGGATTTACTGTTTCTTCCTGCTGAACATCATGAAGTCTTCTTCAGGCCCTTCCTCCAGTCCATGACAGCCCTGCCTTCGAGTATCTCACAGAGAAATGAAGTGTCACCTCCAAACATGATGCACATCTCACCTCTTCAAGGTCACTGCTAATGATGATCAAGAAAAGCTGAAAAATTGTTTCAGTCATAACAGCTCAGATAGTAATTACTTTTTTAAATCTCATACCATCATCTTACTTTGGACAAGTTTGTTATCTACAGAATGAATAAATGAGAAATCAGTATAAAATTAGTACTAGTTTTTACTAGTATATAACACTAATAGCTAGAAGCAGGGCATTGTTCAGGAGAAATGCTAAAACCATTAGGGTTTAAAGGAAAATGTAAGTTATTATTAATCTTTTTTAACTATTAGCTTTTCTAAAGTGCATCTCGTATGCAAAAATACCCTTTCTTGCATGTATGGGCTGTATCCTGTTGCTTCTTGGCCCATGTAGTCACAGAGATCAGTGATTGCATATGACAAGAGATATAATTTGATTCTGTTTTCTTGATGAAAACAGGAGGAAGAAACAGGAGTTACCTTCCCTTTCAGAAATTTATGCTTCCTTTCTGAAAAAAAGTGTTATTTTCTGGTTATTTCATAGGCCTGCAGTGGGGTTGTGACTGTGCAATTGTTGATGTGTTCCTTATAGGGTCCTCTACCATATCTGTTTCTTTCAGATTGTGTATGAATGCAGGATCATTTGTATTAAAGTGCATAAAATCAGAGCATGTAATTCAAGATGCATCTGTAATTCAAGATGCATTTGGCTCTGATCAGAGGTGTTCTTTGAAAGTGATTTTGGCTTTCTTTGTGGGATTGTCTTTTAGAAAACAGCCCAGCACTCGTGCAACTAACTCACAAGTCCATGGAATGATAAGTATTTAATTAATGCAAACAGCTTTATATCATTTGTACAAACGATTACTCTTCAGCACTGGAAAGCATTTTACTTCTTGCAGCATTTTAAGTGAGTGAGTTTTGAGAAAGGCCATCAGCATTCTAGATTTACAGCTGGCAGGTTGCAGGTGTTCACTGGCAAATGTTCACCCAGGAAAATCCAATGTCTGAATGAGAAGTTGAATATTACAGAAAAGCAAACATTTCCACTGGTAAGGTAAAGTTCACCCCTTTGTCTCATTCACTCAGTGAATCAAATCTTTCTTAGCCTAAATCAATAGAGGAAATGAACAAATCCCCTTTAAAAAGGGAAAATTAAATAAGACAGACTTATTCCTCTGGAGCTCTTATTCTCATATCAGCTTATATTGTTCTGAATGAAATTATTCTTTAGCGCACTTGTACAGTCATTTTGGGGATTCTAAGCTTTTCTAGCTGCTTTTTGGGGCTTTTGATTTTCAGTATGAATCTAGGAAAACTTCCAAATAAAACATTCTTACTTAGGTTTATACTTCATTGCCCTGATTATGCTATTTGAGAAAAAAACCACCCCAGTCTTTTTATATCTCTTTGGCATCATTTCTTATTGATTTCCCCCATCACTCAAATAGCTTCTTTGATTGGACTTTTATCTTTAATTTCCTTTTCTACTGCTCAGAATTTTATTTCTTTCCCTTATTAGTTTCTCATGTTACCAGTATGACTTATATCACATACTTTCTATTTAAAGAAAAAGCTTTCCTATTTTTTTCTTCAGATGCTGTTTGCATTTTTAAATTTTCACTGCATGGAACTTTTCCCATTAGAAAAGTCCCATTTATCCCATGCATTTTTTCTTTCTGACTCCTATCCTTTGGCTCCTGTCACAGCATTTTTTGTCTCAAATAACAACTTTGTGACTAAACTGACCACTCAGATAAATATCTTTTTTAGCATTTACCTTAAGGGGTTTTTTTTCCCTTAATTAATTGCTACTTAAATTGGCTTCTTAGATCCAGAAAGTTGGCATGCAGTACCCATTCTACCCACTCAGAATTAAGTCAGCTGTTCTGCACAAAAATTCAGCCTCTCAGAGGATTGCATGCTATATACACTTTGATTTCTTACTTTGTGTGCATCTCCCACTCTTTATCTTCTTTACCTCTAACTCAACCCTTTTTTTTGCAAGCTATATGCAAAAATATATAAGGTTATCTCTACAGGATGAAGTAAAGCTTTGCTATAGTGCATTTATTGGGCCAAACCAGTGAAAAAGCCAGATTTAGTACTTACAATTCTGTTAAGATAGGCATCTTTTATGGAAGAAATAGCTTCAGAAATAGTCTCTCTTGGCATAAATCTCAACATTAAAGTCAACTACAACATCATATTTCCTATTATTATCATCTCTTTACAATGTTTTAAGGAAAGATGTCCAGAGATTCCCCTATGAAAAAAAAAAATTACATACTACAGTCATCTTGCAATTGTAGCTAGGGGTCTGAACAACAGAAGTCTTCTAAATATTCAAGTTTTTTGTATATCAGAATACATACAGATGTCCCTATTTGTGATCATGGTTTTATGATAAAAAAGTAGAAAATATATTGATAAATGCACATAGGATTATTAATAGGAATTGTAGATCCAAAGCAAGGACTGCCTTCTGAAGGAAGTCGGGAAGTGCAGGTCTAAGCTGATGTTGGCAAATGGCTAAGGAAGGTGATCTCATCTCCTTCTCAAAGAGCTCCCACTAAAAAGAGACCTTATTGCACCACTGAGGATCTTAATTTTTGTGAATGAATCAACAAGTTTTGTATGTTTGTTTATTTTCTCTTGATGTACATTGAGTCTTTATTTCTTTGTTTACTGAGAACTGAGCAGTCCAGGACAAAATGATTTTACATAAACTTTGCCATGAACTCCAGGATCTTTATGGGTATAATGATAAACATAGTGTTGAACTGCATAGACATTAAATCCTATTTTAGAATTGCTTGAACTCCTTAAGTCCTAACTTCTAGATTTCAGTAATTTGTACAGTGTTGGTAAAACACCTGTCCCATAATGTTATTGTCAGAGAGAAGACACAGGACCTGCCCTATCAAATACGTTTTCTATGTATAATACTTTACTTTCTGTTTCTAAAATGGTTTTTTGCCTTCTTTACTGCACAACTGTGACATCCAAGTATCTTGTGATAGATTTTTTTCAGCTAAATTACAGAAACAAACTCCAAAAAAACCAAAATCCAACACCTTTGGAAAAGAAGTTGCATCAAATCAATTTGTGTCATAATTTTCATTCACTTCTAAAAAGACCAAAAAGTCAAAATCCAGATAGTTCTAAGATATTTCATTTTGTGTCTTTTTTTTTGACTGAGAACGGTTTTTTACAGCAGCAGTACAGTGGGTGAGGCTATGTGAGATTTCCTCTACTTCAAAAAAACTTAGGATGAAACACAAGAAATACAATGTACAGACAGCATGGGAAGGAGAAGAAGTAAAGGATAACCTTATGGTCATCTTTCTAAAATGTGTCAATCTGAATTGTCTGGTAGTTTTGAAATACATAAACAAGAAAGGCATTCTTTCAGTCACTTCTTCTGCCAGCCTATTAGGAAATTTATTTATTATAGGTATGTGTAAGTTATTGCTTTTCATAACAAAGAAAGATATGGAAATTTATAGAAGTTAGGTATAAGATTTTTATTTAAATAGAAGACCTATCAAAATACAGCATACCCTGTCAGCAGCTTCCTTCTGAGTATTAGGCTCTATAACTACCCTTCATGTCAAATTATCATAATATACCTGCCATTGTCTCTTTTAATTACCCTTAAAACCAAGCCTGAGAATTATACAGGGGACAAAGTTTAGACTTTTTAGACTTTTAGACACAATCCTTACATTCAGCAATATTGTTGAAAAGAAATAATTTTTTCTTGGTGGTGATGAAATCATTTGAATATGAAGAGTCCTTCAGTGATTCACAATAGCTGAATTTCTTTCCAGTTGCCAAACCCTTTGGCCGTTGTTTATTGTCACATTCAGGTTTCTGATCATTTATTGATACTAAATTCCCTGGAAAGAATATTTTTTTTCTGTGATTCACTGTTATGTTATACTATAGTGAGGAGGGAATTCTGTTTGTATCTTGCATAATCTTTAAAAGGAATCCTTGCAGTAACTGGGGAAGTTGGAGGATGGCAATTTAAATGACAGTAAAATGTTTCATATACAACATTCACTGGGAAATGTAGGTCAGTGGAACAGGCTCCCCAGGGAAGTGGTCACAGCACCAAGCCTGCCAGAATTCAAGGAGAGGCTGGACGATGCTTTTAGTCACATGGTTCAGTTTCAGGCAGTACTGCAAGGAGCAGGGAGTTGGACTCAATGATCCTTATGGACTCAATGATCCTTCCAACTCAAGGTGTTCTGTGATTCTGTTATTTCTCTTGTCTTATGCCACATGCCTGAAACCTGGATCTACACCCTTTACTTTTTTCCCCCCTATCCTATAATTTCTCCATTCGGGAGGTTTATACATTTTGTGGCAGGGAACATTCACAGTTCTGTTTATAGGAGGACAACCTATTGTGGACATTCTGTGAATACAGTGGATTTATATGTGAATAAATTTTATATGCCTCTACAATAAACCACTTCACATACTTTTCCTTTGATTTTCTTTCTGTGGGAGAAAAGCATAAATAGACAAAGCTTTCTGCCACCATCTCCTTTCCTACTTTATCTGCAGTCTTCTATAGTCACTTAAGTGTTTTTTCTCTTCTGAAAAAAACACAGAACTAGTACTACATTCTCTTACTTTTTAAATGTCTTTTTCCTGTGCTTCCAGAAAACTGACAAACTTTGACAATGAAAAATATCTTTTCCCCATCCTGAACTGCCTCAGGATGCACCTTAGTTATTCTCATATATATTTCATGCACCTTATAGGTATTCTATATGCCATTTTTTACCTCTCCTTATTTCAATGGTCAATGTCATATCAGTGATGGAAAGATTTGGGTGTGTTGGGTCTGAGGTAATTTCTGAGGTCCCAGCCACTGAGGTTAAGAAATGAATTAGGAAGTTTATTTTGTTAGGTGAAATAATGTAGACAGTTTCTGTAACTGATGTGGTGCTATTAATTTATTATTAAATAAAATTTTATATTGGTGATTCTACCAGTAGCAGAACATCACAAAGGACTTTTCTATTGTCAAAACCAAGAGCCTTCTTCACCCATTTTGATTCTGTGTATCAATATTGCTACATCAGTCTTTGAACATGCATGTGCTAAGAAAACTGTGTTTTCTACCCTGCAGCAGTATTGCTTCTATAATCTTTAGTGCTCTTTGTTTACAGCAATGTTCCGAACATTTTGAAAACTGCAAGGATGTATCATTTTTGTGTCTATTTCTACATTTCAACTCACCTTTCTGATTTCTCCTCTAAGGTAAATAATTACAGTTTAGAAGAAGTTACCCATGAAGAGGCAGTAGCAATACTGAAGAACACATCAGATGTAGTTTATCTGAAAGTTGGAAAGCCCACCACCATTTACATGACAGATCCATATGGCCCACCAGATATTACTCACTGTAAGTGATTTCTGCAACTTATTTTACAAGAGATAGTTCAATTTCTCAGATGATTGTCTTTTTTCATAGCTTGTTCAAAGTACCCCATTAAAGCTTATGAAACAGCTTGGAACACTACAAAAATGAAATGTTTAATGCCACCTAAGAGTCCTATGCTCAAGAAATATTGCAAATAATTTAACCCTGCTAAAGTATTTTTGCAGCAAAAGTAGCAATGTAGAAGATGTATGGCTGTGCTGGTTCCAATTAGCCATTGTCCAAGTGATCAGACTGAACTGTAGCTCTTGTGAAGATTACAGCAATAAGTACATGCAAATTTTGTAATATGATTAGTTTTGTAGCCTGGAGTCCTCTGTCCACTGAAAAATCGGAACAAGCAGCAAACCATCTTGTACAAACTCAGTAGAAGCCTGAGGCAAATATATCTCATATTTGAATAAAATATTTTACTGGAATGTAAAAATCACTGCTCTACTTACAAAACTTTACCTATTTTCTGTGGTTATCCAATTTGTGAAGTCACAGAATGGTTTGGTTGGAAAGAGACTTTAAAGACCATCTAGTTAAAGTCCCTCTGCCATGGGCAGGGACACCTTCCACTAGACCAGGCTGCTCAGAGTCACATCCAGCCTGGCCTTGAGCACTTCCAGGGATGGCATACCCATGGCTTCTGTGTTCCAGTGCTTCATTACTCCCATAGTGAAGAATTCAAAAATCATTGGTCACTTTGCTTTATTCTCAGTCTATCCACTTACTTTATATATGTTCATCTGGCTTTTTTTTTTTTTTTTTTTTTTTTTTTTTTTTTTTTTTTTTTTTTTTTTTTTCTTTTTTTTTTTTTTTCCAGAGGACCAAGGCCTTGCGTTCAATGCACATTCTGTTGTAGGAAAATGTGTTTAAATAATATGATAAAACTCAGTGAAGTGTCTCATAGGAAGGAAAGATGTCCTCATTTAAAAACCAACTGATTTCAATCAGGCTGTCATATCCATGCACTCAAAAGCATCTAGGTTCATGTCCAGCACTCAGGTAGAAAGATGTGCATCCAGGTGCATCCCCAGACCTCCCTGACATGACCATGTACAAGGGTTGGTGGCTGGCTGTGGAGTCCTTATCATATATATATATATTTTTTAATATATATTTTATGTTGACAGCCTCCTTGCTGGAGTGCTTTTTGGACTCTTAAGGAGATTACAGCAATAAGGATCTTCTGTCTTTGCCATCTATCCCTACTATGCATGTCTTTAGGATTTACTCAGATCTCTGCTGGCTCCCTGTCTGAGTGTCCTAGGCTCCAAACTAGTCTTTGTTTCCCACCACCATCTCTTAATGGCTTGAATATTTGTTTTAGTTTGGGTGTAGGCTTTCCTGGCAAGTTGCATGTAATTCTGTTGAGTATTGATGACTAATTGATGAATCTAGCTTTATTGATACATGCCATTCCTGTACCCCTCCTGCCACTCCTCCTGGTCTCCATACCCAGGCATTTCCATTCCCTTGGCATTCACAGCAATCTTGGCATTTCAACTCTTCATACCACTGGTGCCCGTTAGTCTAAACAGTTCATTACTGAAAACTCCCTTTCTTCATTAGTTGCTCATTAAAAACTGTCTGCTTTGGCTCCAGCTACCAACCAGCTGCACCAGCTGCACCATCTAGCAACTGGATGGAAATATTTTTGACAAGAGCTTCAGTAGTTGATCGATACCTATCTTGACTTCTTGCTGATAATTCTGTGGGCACTTAAGGCAAACTAAAGGTGGGGAAATTTACCGAGGGCAGTGAATGCTAAGGATTTAAATTGTTCTGCACTTTTGCAGTGTTGCTATTGTGGACTGAAAAAGTTGAGGGAAAAGCTAAATATCCCAAATCCTCCTTATTCAGTCTGCTCCATGAAAACAGAAGGGAAGGTTTTGTAACATGCATGTCAGTGGTATGCTCAGCCATGCTGAGGATGCCTGTTTAGTTAGCAAATGTTACAACAGATGGCAATCATGTTGTTCAGTAGCAGCCTGGTCTGGATCTTAGCAAAGGCCAGGAAGTAAGAATGCTAAATGTCCCTATTCCATCTCCAGCTTTATAATACTTTCAAAATAATAATTTTGCAGTTCTGAAACAGTGTGGTTTATTATGTCAGATTATAGATCAACAGCATATGAGAAGACAGAAACAATTCCAGCGGGAAAGTAAAGGTTGAAAAGATTTACAGTAGCCCTTCCCAAGCTGTTGGTGCATACAGATTCATTCATCCTCAGGGAACCTTTCATTACACCTACATGTTCAGAGTATTTCAAAATGCATAATGGCCTTTCCCTGTGGAGAGATTTTGCTTTGAAGCATTCTGTATCTCAGCATCTGAAAAAAAGACTGAAACTAATACTAGAAAGTTTAGCTGTCTTCTTCTCATGAGAAAATTGATCACAGCTCATTGCAGAAGCATGTAACACTGATTTTTCTAGTTATCTTTCTTTTTCTAATTAAATTAACTAGAGATAGAATACAACTATTACTGCATCTCCCCAGTCATAAATGTCCCAGATAACTTCAGAATAGCAAAAAGAACACAAACAACAAACCCTGGAAGCCCAAAATATAAGCAGAAAACACAGTAATGTAACTTTCATTATTAATCATTAATATGTAAGATATTTGCATCCATTTTCTATTTTAAATATAGACATTTCCCATGGTCTAAATACCATCTATGTTGATACTGAAATTTCAATTATATTGGGGATTTGAGCACCTTTAGTAGATCACAGCTTTGAATGTATACATAATTCTTGCCACACATAAAATTCCTGCTCTGACTTCTTACTATGTTACTCCCATTACTTTGGCACACTGGAGCCAAAAAGGGTGCTTTTAATCTCATTCTTTTCTAATTGCATTTCATTCTGCTAGTCCTAAGTGAAGAAAATGTTTCCTGTTTCTCAAACAGGAGACCTATTCAGAGGATCTAAAGATGCTCTAAAGAGTGAATCCCTGCAAATAAGCCAGCATTATTATTATTATTATTATTATTATTATTATTATTATTATTATTATTATTATTATTTTCAGGAAATCTCCAGCTGTTCATTCTTTGTTGTTATATTTTAAGCTCTCTCAAGCATTGAACCGTGTTCTTGGTACTTAAGTTAATAAAATTATGTTCTTGTGCCATCTAATGAAACATGGAAGTTGCTGACTAGAAATGTTCATTTTTACCATCAGCTTATTCTCCACCAATGGAAAATCATATACTCTCTTCTGGAAACAATGGCACTTTAGAGTACAAGGCATCCCTGGCCCCTATCTCACCAGGAAGATACTCACCCATTCCAAAGCACATGCTTGTGGAGGATGACTACACCAGGTTAGATGCTTCTCTTTATTTGTTGCCTTTCATGAAATTGTAAAGGATATAAGTTAACCATTCAGTGCACCTCAAATAAAATACAGCATACTATAGATTTCTATTCAGACTTTTTTTTTTTTTTAATAATAATCCCTAAAGAATTGTGACTGCTATATGGATGTACAGTAGCAGAATTGTATCTGTGTAGTTAATTTCAAGGTAGATGAGACACCGAGGAAAATGCTGGGAGGGTTCTTTTATGCCTTGTTTTAGATGAACACTGAATGTCACTGATGAGACAGTGTGTATTTATCTTTTTGTTTGAAGAGCACTACCATTCACCTAGAAGACAGAAGTTGTTCAGTTTGGAAAATGAGCTTTCATTATAATGTCTAATGCCACAGAAAATGAGACCTTTTTTTTTTTTTTTTTTTTTTTTTGTGTTAGGGGGGGGGTGTTTT
>VZRH01004459.1:356007-418358 GCA_013397555.1 Urocynchramus pylzowi | reverse complement strand
TTTTTTTTTTTTTTGGTGCTAGGAGGAGGCTGTTCTGATCCTCTAACATGACTTGCTATGTCTTACAAGTCAAAGAATCTCATCCACTTACATATTCATCAGCTTCACAACCCACTAATTTGCATTTCATTTCTCTTGTTGCATGTGATTACTATCTCAAGCAGCTTAACTTGTTGGATCAGACAGATGCAGAGTAACTAAATCATGATACAGTGTTTAATCAGGACATAAATGTGTGGAAACCACACCTCTCTTCCCTGTCTTGGTTAAAAGAGTTTCTCTTTGTTTTGATTGAGAATGCAAAGCTGAAATTTATTTCCTTCAATTTACGAGATAGTCATTTAGGATGGATTTTCTCCTAATGGTTCCAAGAAGTGACATTTTTAATTGATAGTTAAACACTGATTTCATTAAATCTGCACCAATGTTTTTACCTGCTATAATAATGTTCTTATAATTTCTCAAACACCTATGTATAGAGAGAATACCAATGTTAAAATATCTGGCTTGCAATGATAAAGACTTTGTCAATAAGCTTGTAGGACTGAATGGTCTTCTATAATGAGATGTCAGCACCGCTATTGCTGAGAAAGAGTTAGAAAAGTTTAAAAAACAGCACAAATATTGCAGTCTTAAAAGCAAATAATAGCTAAGGACATCACAAAGTCTAAGAAAGTGAAGGGATTAATTCTAAAAAGGAAGATAAGCTGTCCTGGCAATGAAAAGACCATTTAAACACTTAGAAGGTTTGTAAAGTGACAAAGTATTGTTAGGCCTGTTTTTTTGTGATCATGTAGCTGGTTTTAACTTTCTAATTACTTCTGAAAAAAAATAAAGAAGAAAGAAAAGAAAAAATAATCATAGAAGGAAAGGCAGTGACACTCTTAGCCCAATAGTTTAGCAGATATACAGTAGAAAGCCTATAAAGAACCGTGCAGGATATGTATTCAGATTAATTAGGATGTCCTTTTGACCTTTTTTTTTTTGCAAAGAAAGATGCATTCCCTTGCTGATATTTTTAGACTGTTTTTAAACAAGTTAGTTGCACTGGTTTAGCTCCTGAGAGAAAAATGAAATACTGGCAGTCTGTTTCTTGTCTGAGGTACTCACACCAATGTCCATTTTGCATTATTGTGAGAGAAAAAAATGAATGCCCAGATAAGCTCTGTATATTCTGTGAAATACTCCACTCCTGTATTCTTTTTCCTGTTTGGATTTCCAAATTAATGTGTTGGCTAATGAAGGTCTGATATCCAAAATCTTCTTGTGGCATTGGCACTATCGACAGGAGCTGCTGAGTCTATGAGCCTGACCTTCTGTGACAGTGTGTGGCACCAGCAGAAATAAGGGTGTCAAGTGGCAGGAGCAGGTTCTGAATGCCAGAGCACAGATCAAATGGAAATCTCATCTTTCTGAGCAGGTGTTAACTCTGACCTATTGAAAAGGAGGAGGCTATTATGAGCTTCATTTTATTAGAGATAATAGTTAATGTGCTACATCAGGAAACAAAAGCAAAAGAGAAAACGAACATAGTCATAAAGACAAATGACTTTTCTTGCCATTACATTTCCTTGCTGGACATGCACATACATCTGAGAGACACCCAAGCAAGAGGCAAAGACCAGTTTTCTTCTCTAATTACAATGACTCTAACTACGAAGCTCTGACCTTAAAAACCAAATTATTTAACCCTTAAATGCTGCTGAGTTGGTTTTTTTTTTTTTAAATGTCCATTCATCTAATTATTGCCTATTGATTCAAGTGGGAAGACTGAAATGCAGCAGTTAATTCTTGCACTCATTTTCACAGCTATAAACTCAGAATAGTGAAAGCACTCTTTCTGTTCAATGCCATAGGATTTGCTGATGAGTCTGCCATTAAAATAAAAAGATATTTTTGAAGTCTTTGTTGCTGACCAATTCAGAAAATCTTTTGGGAATTCAATTATCATATTGATAACTTTAGTAAAACCATAGATGCCTTGATTGCAGCATTTACAATTAGGTTTTCTCACATAATGTTTTATAATTAAGATGTTTGCCAGCTACTGCAGTGCTACCCATTCAAACTACCTGGTTCTTGCTGTAATAGATTTACAGGGCTAATTTACATTGTGCACACATAAGGAAATTTATTACCCATGCAATCTTGCAACACTTTTGGCAGATTTTCATTTGTGCCAGCTAAAAATATTTGGAACAGTAACTTCTCCACTAAAAAAGGCTTTTGTAATTTTGGAATTCTCTGTACAAGTGATTTGAGTGAGGCAGATGACAAGCTTTCCTTTAACTTACTTGTGATAACGGATCTATCAGTAAAGCTTAAGTGATTGAACATTCTACTTAATTTGCCCACTTCCTCTTGCTGGTTTTATATTTTTTGTTTGTTCATTCCAATTCTAAGGTTTGGGGTTTTTTTTACCTAAATGCATCTATTTTGCCTAACAAAAATAAGTGTTTCAATTGATAAAAATGTGTATATTTTTTGGTCTGATATTGAATTTGTGCCTGAAAAAAATTCAGTTCAGTCTATATAAAAAATAAACTAATCTGAGCACAAGGGATAGAAAAGTAACAAATCATCTTCAGCCATAAATTTTAATGAAGTTAAACGTTGTCTCTTAATTACTGAATTTTTTTAAGTATGTATTGTTGGTACAAAATACTATCAGTGATGGCATATTTTACTTCTTGATTTTTCTGAATTTATTTTAAATTCATTTAGAATGGAAACTTTGACTTCCTGTATTTTTTACAGCAATTATCACCTTCACAAGTTCAGGTTAGTAGAATGTGGGATCAAAAGTGGATAAAAAATACATGTCTAATAATTGTATAACTACACATGGCAAGTGAGATGCTGCTTGTTTTAGTTGCTAGCAAGATTAACTTGTTGTGCAGGGGATTCATTGATTGTGTTCCTGACAGGTCCCTGATACTGCTAGAGGGGAGAAACAGGATTTGTGGCAAAGGTGGTGATAAACAACAGCTGGGATCAGAGTGACCATGAGTTGGTTTAGTTCTTGATTCAAAGGAAGACTGGAAAGATAGTCAGCAAGTTATGACTGTTAAGATTTCAGAAGAGCAGACTTCAGCCTTTTTGGAGAGCTGCTTAGCAAAATCTCTTGGGATGCTGCCACAGAAACACTGGGCCCATGAAAGATGGATGGTTTCTAAATATAACTTATTGAGGACTCAGGAAGGAACCATCCTGTTGAGCAGAAAGGAGGGGACTCAACAGGAGGCCTTCATAGCTGAGCAAAGACCTTTCTGATGACCTAAAATGAAAAACACAGACAAGCATTGCTTGACCACTTGACTGCTGACAAAATTAGAAAGCTGATTGATTTGAGCTAATACTTACCCTTAAGGGTCATAAAGGAAAACAAAAGTGATTCTGCAGATGTGTGCTACTTTAAAAAATGAAGGTAAAATTTGAGGAAGGAAAAAGGCAATGAATTGTAGAGAAGTTGATGTAGTGACAGATAATATAGGAAAAGCTGAAGTACTCAACACATTTGCCAGGCATTTAAGGGCCCAGAAGGTAATTGGAATAGTCATCAGAGATTGACTAAAAGCAGTTGATGTGCTTGTCCAGACTGGTTGACTTTCCTGATGAAATTTCTAACTGCTTGGATGAGGGGAGAGGAGTGGCTGCCCTTCACAAAGCAGTGCCACAGCACAAGGTGCTGCCTTGAGCAGGAATGCCTCTTTGCTGAGGGAAAACACAGCTGACTCCAAAGTCATACCTGTCCCATGTCATAACTCCCACTAATGTGCATCTGGGATCTGCTGTGTGGCACATGGTAATTCCTTTTCTCCACTAGTTATCCTTGGGAGTGGCTGCAAAGGAATTCCTCACACCTCTTCTGTGGGCAGGAAAAGCTGTAACACGGGGAGCACCCTTTAAAACTCTTCCAACAGCCTCTCATCCAAACATGAGGAAGTGTTGGATGAACATGTACAGCTAATCAGAAAAGAAGTATGGTTTGCAATGGTTTGGAAGCCTCGTGGATAGCCTTTTGGGTTTCTCCTGGATTGTGTGCTGTATTCCCTTGCTCGTTATCCTTCTCCCAGCATGGCTGTGCTCATTTGCATGCAATGGTGCTGGTAAGGCTTTTGACCCAGTCACCTACAACATGCTTTGGAAGCTGAGGAAGAGTGGACTAAAAGAAGGCACTGAGTTGGGAACTGACTTAACCAGTAGGCTCAAAGGGTGATGGTCATCACTTGGCATGTGTCAAGTGGTCAGTGATGAGCAGAGGAACTCAGGGATACCTAAGGCATCAGTGAATATCTTCATCAATGACCTAGATCATGACACACAGTGCACCCTCAGCAAATTTCAAGAGGATAATAAATTAAGAGGGAGTGGTTAACATGGCAAATGGCAGAGCTGTATTCTAAAGGGCTCTTGAAATACTTGAGGACTTGGCCAGCAGAAACCTCGTAAAGTTCAGTAAGAAGTCTGCATCTCAGGTGGAAGAGCTGCACACACTTGTGCAGGCCATGAACATCTGAATTGCAGCTTCACTAAAAATGACCTGGATCTTACTGCAGACACCAAGCTGATCATGGACCCAGAAGTGCACTCTCACTACTAGTCAGGTAATCAGCATACCAGGCTATCTTTGGAGGAGCATGGCCAGCAGAAAAATATGGTCTTTTCTAAAAGCCTTTGACCAGTTCCCATTCTTTGACTTTAGGAGGGTTGTGGAGAGGGTCCAGCATATTCTGAGAGCCGTAAATCACGTGCAGGGGTGTTGAGGGGTGTTGAGGGTGCTGGGGCTTGTTTAGTGTTGTGAAGAGGAGATTAAGGGGAAAATCTAAGAGCACCCTATAAGCACTCAGTAGCAGAGATGATGAAACCAAACTCCTCTGTGTAAGAAGCACCAATGGCAACAGGCATTGGTTTTGTATGTTCTGATTTCAATTTCAGAAGAAATTAAAACACAGGATGGATAGAATAGTACTGGAGTAGTACTTGGTATAAAGGGCTCTGAAATTTCCACTGTTTGAGATTTTTAAGCATTGGCTAAGTAAAATCTAGTGTTGTCAATAGTCCTGATTCAAACACAAGATTGGATCAGATGACCTATAGAGATGCACTGCAACCAAATTTTATATTCTAGTAGTAAGGAAAAAAATATATTTTTTGTCATTTTGTGGAACATGTGTTACTAATACAGCAGAGAGAGATGTTACAACTTTCCCTTTAGCATATTTCTGCCTTCCTATTTGCAGAAATATTAAAATTATAGCCTAATGAAAGCCTAAAAATCTTGTAGCTTTAAGATGTTAATTTCTTCTGTCTTTAATGAACAACAACAGGAAAAGTTCCATAAAAATAAAGAACTACCATCTTGAGTTTTTACTTCCTTTTTAGCTTCAGATAATGGTAGTGTCAAACTTCTGTGCTTCAGCTGATAAAAAATTCACTTTAACATTTAACTCTGGCTAGATATTAAAGATTCATGGATGAAAAAGCTGAGTTATCTGTTTTGCTGTGTAAAGCATGTTTGATTATTTTTACATGCATTTTTGCAAAATAGCATTTTCTGGATGCAGAAGAGGTGCTGAGAATTGGAAGGGAGAGAAAAAAGAGAACCATTAAGTTGATGTCTAAGGGGATGTTTTTTTCCCAGTATTGAAAGTAGCATTTCTCAGCTATTTCTTGTTTACTTACCTAAACCTGCTAGTTGAATTGACAATGTTTTATGGAAACGCTTTTAAGTTTCTGTTGCACACAGATTTGACATTCCAGGATTAAACCATTACAACAAATAATATGGTTTGAGTTATAGGAGCACATGTAATTGTGAGCTCACAACAATTATTCACCATGCCTAACCCAAACTCAGCATATTACCTCTACCCTGAAGAGAATAAACTATATGTAGTAGTATGGCAAGACTGATGATGCCTTTTATTTATTCCTTTTCTTAAATAACTTTTAAGTTTGGCAGATTAGATGTTCAAATTAATATTTTCATGCTTAGCTGTTGCCTGGGGATGGATTTTTTATCTAGGGATAGCAAAGATTTTGTGATTGTTTTTCTTTAAAACTTAGTGTAAAATGCTAAATTATCTTGTTGCTAAAGCCATTTTAATTAACCACCATTATTATTAAATTAAATTGCATTTAGTTTTAACCATGCCAGTATGATGATTTAAAGGATAGAGGGCTGATTACGTGCCTTAGTTCATGTTCAATTCTATTCTGTGTTAGAAATTGCTGTGCTATTATATTTTAAATACCGTAATATTCCATACATATGTTCAGAGTGTTAAGTTATAGGAGCTGATGAAATGGAATCCAGACAGTATTTCTAAGGCATTTATGAAAAGCTATGTAAAAGTCAACAAATAAAAGGCTTTGGGAAAACTGCAGTTCATTTATCCTCCAAAACGTATTTGAAATGTTTTTTGCAGTAGAACCCTTTCAGATTCTGTAGTCACACTGCAGTATATCAAAGCTTCTCACAATTTTGTCATGCTGACTAGATTATTTTTAAAAGCCTGCATGATTGAGCACAGCATTAAATGGCCAAAGCTAGTTTCCTCTCTGCTTATTTCTACCATCCCTTTCTGACACAGAACATGGTTAGGAGGGATTGTGTTCTGTGCCCTGAATGCCCAGTCCTGTCACATTTTAATATTAAAGAGACTGAAGGAATAGGGGGAGTGTGTTTAGCAAGGGATAAGGGCGAAAATGAGGGAGAACTTGTCACTGGTATGTGAGAATAGAAATCACAACAAGAGAAGACTGCTATTTAATCAGGTAAGAAAATTTGGATTTGGAAAGGGAATTCAGGACAAGACAGGGCATAACAGAAAAGGAGTTAAAGAGGCATAAAGAAGCAGTGGAGTAGGGCAGTGGTGGAGAAGGGATTTCAGGCTGCTGAACCAGCAAATCCCTCAGAGAGAGACACTTGAGGCTTGGGATAATCAATAGTTGCACAAGTGCACTGGCCAAGGAACAGAGATACAGAGCAGCTAGGAAAAGTTGCTGCTAAGATGAGTAGGCCACCTCCCTCTAGAAAACTGGAGAAGCACCCAAGGTTTCAGGGGTGTGCATGATGTGGGTGTGATCCCACCAGGCAGTCTGTCATGTTAGTTCATTGTCTGTCTGTCTGTCTGTCTGTCTGTCTGTCTGTCTGGAGGATGCCAGCCTGCTACTGTGACTGGCTACTCACTGTCTCTCACAAGTATGGTTCTCATCTCTAGTTGTTAAGTTGGTGACATATTGAATCCAGTATGGTATCCCAGAATAGAATTTCTTCTTGGTTTGGTCTTTGATCAATCTATGAAATTATGTTTTTTTTAAAAAACAAAGTTAATTAAAAGAAGACTGTTCAAGTTACACATTAAATGTTCAGTTAAAAGGGGGGAAAAACATTTCTCTACATAACCTTAAATTGGATGCTTGCTGAAATATATTCCTTTGATTGAAGCTTGAAGTTGCTAACTTGCAAATCAACTATTATATCTTTTTTGTAATTAATACACAAATTTTATCTTAAACTAATTGTTAAACTTTACAGATGCATAATTGTCTGCCTAGAGTAAAATTTCATTTTGTTCTCCTAATTTATTTTAAGTATAATAAATCTTGACTTGAGAGAATAATTTAAGTTAAAGTAAAAATTTAGTCATTATGAAGTCACAGATAATCTGTTATTCCTGAGTTGTCCTTGTAAATTTAAATAGGCCTGTCAGAGATCCCCAAGTAATAGGATTTGACTATTTCTAATAGAATCACTGGCAGCTACTTAGTACTTAGCACTTACAAAAAACTAATCAAATTTTGGAATATGCTTTAGTGCTTGTATGGATATTTTTGAAATGAGATAGTGGGATTGGTAGTGATAACACACAAAGTAATGGTAAGTAGCCTTCCATACTGCACAGAGGAAAGGACAACCTGAAGTACATAGGAAATATAACATGGACATGGACCCTTCATGCAGCTCTTGCCACTTGAGAAAGACACTTGGGGTGACTGTGGTTAGTTCTGTGACATTGTCAGCTCAGTACTCAGCAGCAATCAAGAAGGCAATTAAGAATGAAAATAGGATCTGATAGGAAAGGACAAGAGTGCAAAATATAGTGTTTTTCTCTGTGAATCTGTGGTGCATTCAAGTCTTGAGTCCTACATGGAGGCAAGTGAAAAAAACCTCAGAAGAGGGTGAGCAGGGGTGTAGCATGGTTTCCAGGGAAAGATAAATAACAAATAATTCCAGTATAGAAAAAAGGTGTCAGAGAGAGGCAGAACAGGGATCTGTGACCCATGTCACAGGGAAGGCAGCAGGCAAGGACTATTGCCACTTTCTTACAGCTCAAATACAGGGAGTTTACAATGCATTGCCAAATTTGAAATATGGCAAATAGAAGGTTATTTAGATGTTACCCTATGTTATCAATGTGCAACCAAGTGACGGACTTAGAGTACACAAAGGTAGAGCTTTTTGGGTGTGCCATGATCAGTTTGTGGATCTCAGTGCCACAGGGAGTAGTGAAGCCTAATATAAAAATGTTCAAATATGAATGAGAATAATTGCTGATTCATGGTGGACAGGCCTACTGACTACAGTCTTCTTGGATTTAATTTCTGGTCTGTGTGGTCCTTGCTGATTTTCAGCAGCTGAGAAGATAAGGGCCATTCTTTGCTGGTCCCTGTTTCTTGAACAGTCACTGCAGGGGTCTTGGCCCTTTGGTCTGACAGTCTCTCCATTCCTGTGTGAAACAGCCTTCTTTTGCTTTACTGCAACAGAAAATCACTACTGATTTTTTTTTTTCAAATTAAGCAGTCATTTCATTTCCTAATTCCTTATGGTTAAGGATAATCAGTGTAGAATTGGGTGTAGAATATTAGAAGTTCTAAATTCTACTTATGCATTCTTGTAGGCCGTTTCATTTGAAAACTCAATTAAAATGTTAAAATAGTATTGTTAAGAGGAACAAGGCAACCCCTAATCTTCATGACTGTGCTAAAAAAAGCACTTGTTTTGCAGTTAAAGAAACCTTTAAGGCATATGAAAACAGCAGTTAATAACTGAAAAGCTGAGAAATTATTAATTTTAGGGTTTCCAGAAAAAAACGTACTGTATTTAAGGTATTTTCCTCCAGCTCTTCATAGTCCTCCTCTGTCTTTGATTTAGTTGAAATAAATATGTCATATGAGTGAGTTGGTCTCATTTAAATTGCCAGGGCACGACCTATGAAATAAAATCAACTATAAGTTCTAATAACCCTACTGAACAGTAAGGTATGTGGTTCTTCTAGAAGGTTATATGAATAAGTAGCTCAGTCAAAGGACATATCACTAGCTATTAGAAATGGAAGATTTTGTATTAAATTGTATTAAATTGCCATTGATTTTTGGTTTAATAGTGAAATACTTCTTAAATGTTCTTTGTCTACTTTCCATCAACATTCTATTAACAAAACTCATATGTTAGATGTCTTTACGGAACTTGGATACAATTAAAAATTGCTATTTAAAAAAAAAAAAGTTGTAAACTTGTAGCATTGGGAGATTTATTTTCTCACAGATTGAATTTATTTTCTCTCAGATTGTTTCCTGGATTTAGCTCTGCATACTTAATATGCTGTGAGAGCTTAGTTGGTTTCTTTCCATATCATAAAAGGTTTTGAAATGTTTTAAAACCTAAAACTGTTAACATTTAATGTGCTGTGTGCTGGCAATTGATCCCTACCAAACAGGATTCCACAATAAAAAAAAAAAAAATTAATTTTGAATCGAGGACCCTGCATGATACTGAGGAGAGAATTGTTTTCAGAAATGCCATTTTTTTATAACTTCTGTTCCACAATTAAGTCAGCCTGAAACAACAAAACAATGATGATCTAATCAAGGAATAATAAGGACTGCAAACAACAAGGAGTATTTGCTTTACACAATCTGTTATGAAATAAATAAAACCAGTTTCAGATCGATTCTCTACCTCCCACTGTTACTGTTATCTTTTCCACCAATTAGTTCTACCTTTCTGTAAGAATTGTGCCTCACTGCTGTTACATCTGTTCTGAATAACAATTCCAGCTTTCAGATTTTTTATTTTTTATTTTCTTGCTGGAAGAGTGGCTCTCTGCTGTTCATGTGACCATTTAAAAGCTTACTTTTGGTGTTAAGGGACCTGATTCTCTGTCCTGTGAGTTGAACTGTCTGCTAGGGCATGTTCAAGCCATGCTATGCTGCTACTTCTATTTACTACTTACATTTTCTGTTGCCTCCCTTTACTTATGTGTGCTTTATTCTCACACTAATGTAGTTGTTACTGTCCATGCAGACCTGGTAGCTGCTGCACTTATTTGTCACAAAGCTTTGTTTTTAGCTCACTGATAAAGACAGAGAACTGTGATGCCTCTTTGTCACTAAATAGTGCAAAGGCAGAAGGGGAGCAGATCTGACTTAGAAGTTACAGCAGTAGTTATTTATTTTTCAGAGTAGATCCACATTACATAATTACTCTTTAAAAGAGATACTGCAATTGTCAAAGATGTATACAGTAATATTCACACATTCGGCATTTTAAGGGGATATTTTATGCATAGGTATTGACAAAAATGAAGATAATGGATAAAAGAAATTCCATAATATAGTTCTTTGTTCTTCCTCAAAAAAAGTTTCAAAAACTGCTTAGTGTTTATTTTTAAGTTAAACCTGTGAAGCTATACCTGCTGTATCTGAAAGAGATGCAATTGCACATAAACCGCAGTGAATTAGTCCTTATATAATATATATCTAGCCTTTATACTTTTCTTAAAGCATGCTAAATGGCTTGCTACATGTTTTTAAATTAATTTCAATAATTAGTGCATCATAAAGTAAGGCCTCAATGTTTATGTTCAGTTTGGCTCTTAATTATTTTTGCAAGAAAAGTTGAGGTGACCTTGGCTGTATTTTTTCATAATGGCACATTAAAAGCTCTTTCTAAATAGCATTCTCATTATCCCATGCTTTGAGAGAGGACAATCTGTCTCTGTCAAAGCACTGGAGAAGATGTGTGAGACAGGATTTATCAGGTGGGCTGATCCCTTTGGAAAGAAGTTCTTTCTTCTTTCTGTGAGGAGAAATATAAATGACATGAGAAAATGCTGCATTAGAACAATTATTTAATAAAGCTGGGTGGTCTTCATAATCTTCTTCTTTTAAAATAGAGTATTGTTTTCTTCCAGTAGGTGGCTACTATTGTAGTTTAGTACTGGTTTGCCCTAGAGAAGGTGAAGAATGAGGAGGATATTTGAAGACAGGCTGTTGCAGCAAGTAATATTACTTCTTGTGATTAATGGCCTTTATGGAACACAGTTTGTATGAGCAGAACAGTGATCTGCCCCATATCATTTCAATCATTCCTATACTTGATATTTTTTATCCCATCTTTCAAATATTTTTGCAGTATGTAATTCATATTTACTACATCACATTGAGAGAGAAAATAAGATTATACTTATCTTGAAAACTGGATGTCATGTACTGCTTTTTTTTTTTTTTTTCAAATTCTTGCTCTTCTATGCTAATAAAACATGCACCAGAGCCCAGCTATGCAGCTGGTAGTTGTTAGCCTATGCATCTGAACAGGGTAGAGGACCTGAAGGACCTGAGCAGTCCATGCTCTCAATGGCCTTGAAGAAGTGACATCTGAAGGAAGCAGGTAGCTGTGGTGATCTCAGACCATTTCATAGGCCTTATACAAAGTGCACTCATAACTGGAATTATCTGATATCCTAAATCTTTTTCTAACCAAAGAGTGCAAGTTTTAAAAGGATAAGAAGTATAAATTCCTTTACTTAACCTTAAGACCTCTCTCTGCAGCTCAAATACAGAGGGTATGATGTTAACTAGGTCACAATGTCACTTACATAGTATCAGTGGGTACAGGACTTTATACTCAGTTGTTCCACTTTCCTGTTTTCTTACCACCCAGGAAGACTGAATGGAGTGAAGAATGTTTCAAAAATGTTTTAGAACACATTAACATTTGCTAAATGTTTTAAAATTTGCTGGCCCTCATAAGACAATTTGTTAGGACTCTGTGTTTATACTTGAAGGACTAATTCAGTGTCAATATCTAGGTAGATGTTGAATGTTTAACTTCATTTTGCTTTTGGAAGCAGCTTGTAACTGTCAATTAACAAAGAAATTCCTCATATCTATCCATGTCTGTGGCATGATTTGTGTCTCAGCATGAGGTTGAATGGTCACTGACTGATGACTCAGTGTAGTTTGAGCATTCACAATATATCCAAGGGATAACAACACTCTGATGTCGTCTACAACTCAGAGAAGACAATTAACTTGAATATAGAACACTAGCGAATTTTTTTATGGACTGGTAAGTGTTTTGAGCCATGGAAGAATCCAGTTTTTATTCATCTTCCTGCACTGGGGCAATATTTCTTCAATTTTCTTAGTAGGTATCATTTATATTTGATATTTGTACTTGTTCTTTCATATATTGCCTAAAAGCAAAAGTGGTTTCTAAGGAAATAAACGGTAGTATTGGACAACAGTGAAATATAATAGTTTTTATCTGGTTTTTTTTTTTTTTATTGAAAGCTACAGTTGATTCAGTAAATAAATTATTAAATCCAGCCCTCTGAAACAAGTGAAAGATACTGATAGAAAATGACTGCTACCTTAAACATTTTTAAAGGGATTTTACTAAGTGCTTGACACAATGCTTTATAACCAAATAAGTGACAGCTTTGCTATTTTGCTATTTGGTAATCTTAAATTGCTGGTTTTTTAACTGTAAAGTTTTCCCTGGGAAATTCAGGCACAGAGAGTTCTCAAATCATGTGGCAGATTGCTATGAATAATGTTATTAACATTGAGTAAGACCAATTTTTAAGTAAAGCAGCTACTCCTTTTCCCCCAAAGGACAAACCCAGAAGCTAACAAAGGAAATTAGATTCTCTCTATCTGCCAGCACATCCACAGCTGTAATAAATTCTGGTACCTGTGAAAGTCACAGCAAAACCCACACCCATGTGAGGCACAGTGCAGCCAGAAGAACAAAAAAAGTTCATTAACTTCTTGGCCTCTTGATATTTTCAGGCTTCTCAAATAAGATTTCCATCTAGCTAATATTGTGTGACAGTGATGAAGGGCAGTGACATACCCTGGATCTTCTGGCAGAAGCGTGGATATGATAGCAATTGACCCTTGGCACTCTTTAGAGCAGAAATGTCAGGAAACAATGAGTCAAGCTTCACAGTGCCAGTGGGCTCCAAGGTGTGTCCTGGGGCCAAGGCAGGGAAGTTACAAGGTGGGAGATGCACTGTGGCTGTGGTGTGGGTTTGTTTTGCAAACTGCTCGCTGTTGGTCTCCCGCGGATCCCTGGCTGTTGGTACTAAAGGCTGAGGCTGCATTCCCTTCTCCCCTCTCCCAGACGGCTCCTGGCAGGGCTCTGGTAAGTACTGCCTCCCCTGGCAGGTGGCTTGTGGCAGCAGGAGAGAAATTTTAGTTTTAAGCTCTTACTCTTTGTGTCTAACTTCAGAGGCTGCTGTTTGCAACTTGGAGCAGCCCTGCAAGTGCGATTGCAGTAGCCCTGGCAGTGAGGTTAACTGTTTCAGTGTGGTCTGCATTATCAGATTTTGAAGGCTGAATCTGGAAAGAGTGCAAAGAACTCTTGAGACACAACGAATTGCCTGCCAATGAGATGAATTGCTCACACAGTTTGTTACCATCTGTGTTATTCTAGGATATGGGTCAATTTGACAACAGGTCTACTTGCAAAGTCCCAGCTCATTGGGACAGGAGTGTGTTGTATTAACAAGTAATATGTACTTTATCTATATTATAAATTAATATAAAAAACACTTCTTTTTCAGGTTACAAACATATTTTCTTCTATGCTGTACTCAAAATTAAGATCACAGAAAGCTGTGCAGATATTACATTTAAAAAAAAATAGAAAGATTATTGGGGAAAATGCCTCACTTTCTCAGCTTAGGAGATAAGATATTCCCTTTCAGTGCCACACTTCCCATAGAGCAGTTTTATGGTCCACTTGTATTGTGTATGTTTATATGCAGCTACTTGAATGCCACACTAGTGTTATCAAACTCTAACAGTTCCTTTAACAGCACACTTTACTTGTTGGAAAAGCCCCACTGAAAAGCTCTTGACAGATTTGCTATGCATGCTTTTAAAATGATTGCTGTGTTTTCTCTATATTCTCAGCAACTAATATGCACCTGATCTTTTACTCTTGTCTCTGTATCACCAGGCCTCCTGAACCTGTTTACAGCACTGTGAACAAACTGTGTGATAAACCACCTTCTCCTAGGCACTATTCCCCTGTCGAGTGTGACAAAAGCTTCCTTCTTTCAGCTCCCTACCCCCACTACCACGTAGGCCTGCTCCCTGACTCTGAGATCACCAGGTACTGCATGCGCTTCTTCCTCACCTCCTTTGTTAAAGTGCATGAACATCACTGGATTTAGCTCATAGTTTGCATCTTCACCATGGATCTTCTTTTTCTACAGCTTGTGCTTATTTTTAACCATGCTTTCACATCTGCACCACTGGGAGATACGTGCTACCTTGGTATATAATTTTGGTCATCCAAAATCCAGTGATGAGCACAGGCAATGTTTTGATCCATTGGAATGGTGCTCTAAAATAAGTTACATAATATGTACCACATTTTGCAACTGAATTCAGTGTTTGTTTCTCTTTGAGTATGGAAAGGGACCAAGACTTCACTAAAAGCTGTAGTAATTTGTTTTGATTCAGTCACTTTATTCCTTTGTTGTGCATACTTAGTTCACTGAGCATCTTTGGGTTTATAGGACAGCTGCCTAAGCCATTCAGAAGAAATAGAGCAAAAAATAATCACCTCCCTCACCAAATCATGGTTAAAAATGCATCTAAAATTCAGCATTCCCTAGGCTAGCTGTGCTCTGAGAGGACGGTTAGGAAAGCCTAAAATGATGAACATTTCCCTAACTGAAATAATGGAAGATCTTTCTGGAAAACATTGTCAGTGATTGCCTCCTGATAAATATTTAATGAAGAAAAGCAGACTATCCAAAACCTTACACTAGGCTTTCCCAGCTATTTTTCTACAGACTACAAGGATAGTAGTAAACCATTTGCAAACAATATTTGGGAGATAAAGGAAGAATTAGGCACAATCTTTCTAGAGTGCTTCCTTTGTTAGGAAAAATTCTATCATCTTTTATATTCTAGAATAGAAGAAAAATAATTATGTTTGGAGCTTTGATCATAGACATTTTCTACAGGAAACATTTTTCAAAGTAAAAAATAATGTGGGAAGAGCAGAAGTGTGTAAGTGGAAAGTAAAATGGTAAATTAATGTAAGATACACTAACAAGAAATAAACCCCAGGAATTAGGAAGACAGTTGTGAAAGGCATTGCAATGCTGTAGAAATAGAAAGCTCCATTAAAAAAGCAAGAAGACAAATACTAGCAAGGAATGTTACAGATGTGGCAAAACCATGCAGAATATGTCAGTTCATTAGAATGAAAACTGTGTAGCTTCTAGAACTTGTAAAAAGATGCTTAATCAAAGTGGTCCAAGTGATTAGTCAAGCTGTTCAGCCCAGTGCAAGTTTGAGTGAAACACATTGATTATTACAGTGTTTTATAAAGGTGTAAATATCTGCACAAGGGTGCCAGGTGCTGACAGAGCTACCCACAATATTTCAATTTCTCTGCTAATGTTGCCTTAAATTTCGTAAGTGGGCAAAAAGTTGTAAAATTACTCTGGTTCTTTAGATAAAGTATAAATATGAGTGATTTGTCTGTGCATGGCAGTTCTTCTGAGGTTTTAGAATGAGACAATGGAAGAGTTCATTATAGAAAGACTATTATAATGGTCCCCTTAGAAAGAAAGTTTCCAACTTGAACTAGAAAGTTGAGTGATTGGGTTCTAGTGGATATTGAGGCCATAGAGTTGAGTGTCTTGCTAGCCACAGAGAGTGGCAATTCATTGCTGAATGGTTGATCTCTCTAGACATGACTACTATGGAGAGAGGTTGGGGGAAAAGGTTATGTAAAGGCTGCTTCCTGCAACCACATACTTAGAAGTCAATAATCAGTAGAGCTCTGGAGGGCTTATAAAACTAGACCATTTTGGCACCTGAATGTATAATTCTGTACATTCTTTTGCTTTATGATTGATTGATTGATTAAATACTTGGTCATCAGTGATTTGATGGTCTGACATCAGGACTTGGAAAGCTGGGTGTTATTCTACTGAGTGTGAGTTAACAATTCTCTTTAAGAACAAGGTTTCATTTATCTTCCTTCTACTTTGATATAATTTTGAGCTCCAGTCCCTCTATTTTTAATGAGTTTGTTTAAATCAACAGTCCAACAAAAACTGCAAAAAGAACATAAAATATGAGAAAAGACTCAACTCATGGTTAAATGCTCTGTGCTACATGCTGTTGCAGAGGCAACTGATTACTATAATTTGTAGTTCCTTCACACTGTGAAATAACATTCAGATGGAAAATATGACAGTTTTCCATGTTCTCAGTACTGTCATCTTTTCCACAGGACTCTGAATAGTTGAGTGTGGAGGAAGACATTTGAAATAATATTTCAGCAAATGCCTTTGGTGTGGAAAGTGACAGCTTTACAACAGATTATGATTCAATTTCCAAATGGACTCAGTATTCACAGTTGGAGAACAGATTTTAGAGAAGTACTGATCTCACTTTTACCCTAATGCAAGTGGCTGTTCTTCCAAGAGTATTTAATGTACACAGCCCTAAATTTCCCAAAGGCAATGTGTTTCAGGACTGTATTGTGTGGAAAATTTGGAAGAATTAATCCAGTAAAAGACCTTGGTTTAAATCCACAGCTGTGATACCACCATCTCTGTGGGAAGTTACACTAGAAAAAAAATTTTCGCAATACTGACCAAGTGTTTAGAAAGGTCCCCCTCTACTCACTTGAATTCCTCAAAGCTCTTTTCCTCCACATTAAATGCTTCAGTGAACTTCAGTCAAAAATAAAAAAGTACCTCACTTTCTTCATGCAGAGTTCCTAGAAAGAGTTCTGCATCAGCATTTGTGAACCTCAGGTTTAGGGAGGAAATGGCAGGGATTATTTACTTAGTAATTACAGTTATTGTTGTATCTCAGTGCTCCAATATTGGGAATCTGCTGTTGATCTGCAAGAAATTCAGTTTGACAAATGACTCTTCCAGAGGAAGAGGAACATGATGCCATATTCTCCCAACTGAAATGTTTGTAAGCCAGCCAACGCCTTTCAAATTGCTGCTCCAGATAATTTGTCAGCTGCTCCTCAGATGATTGTTTTGTCAAGGCTCATTAACTTAATAGGCAGAGAATTCATAGGGCAAAGCTTTATTTGTCTATAATAAATTCAAGTTTATAACCCTGGCTTTTATGGTGGCCTGTCAACTCCTGGGAGATTTGGAGGTCTAGAACAATGTACTTCCATTTTAGGATAAGTGTAATTAGTTTTTTGATTGAGTTATCGGTTCATATGAATTGATATTAAAAGAGCTATGTCAATGTGCAACAGCTGAAAATCTGCACCATTGAAGGCAGGAGTAGAGAGAGAATTTTGGAGTAGTGAGTTTTCCTTTGAGAGCAGCATGTGGGAATGGATGTGGAGTATTCATGTTCTGGCCCCTGTCATTATTGACTATTATGTCTACAAATAGAAGATTATTGGCAGTGAAAGGAAGTCACAGCTCATGGATGTAGCCCTCTTTCTACAAACATGAGATTTTACTTCAACACAGTGTAGTACATAGTGTTCACAGGCTTTTTGAATCAGAACTTCATTGCATTCCCCTTCCCCTCTACAAAGACACACTTGAAAAATCCTTTGGTTTTTCCCAGAATTCACTTTCTTGTTTTCACCGAAATCTTTCTGGCCCTCTAGTTGCGAGTATGCTTTTTGGTAAAGGGCTGCCCTGAAATTGTTGGCTTTGTTTACTTTTTATTTTTACTCTATAGGTACTTTCTGGTTTTATAAGTCTCTGATCATGTGATTGCTTGGTTTTTTTTGGAGTACATGTAGGGAAGGAACTAATGGTTGGGTTTCATTTCAAGATATTTGATGAATCAGATTAATGACAGAATGAATCAGATTAAATCTCTACTTTCTTTGAGATGGGGATTAGGGAGAGAAGATAACATTGGCATGAAGCTCTAGGGCAGTCTTGAAGGAAACAGTGTTCCTTTGCAGTGTTCAAAGGTAACTGAGCATTGTGGAGCTCTTGAGAGCCACAGGAGTAAAAGTGTGCTGAAATGGATGCAGGCATATGGGTCAGGAGACCACAATGTCCAAAACCTTGATGTGTGATGCTGCTTCCAGTGTGTGGCAAAGAGATGTCACCACACTCCTGTGGTCTCTGCAGCCAGCCTGGTGTATGCCTGTTCTAAGCACTGCTGCCTGTGGTCCCCCCACGTAGTTTTAGGGTTCCACAGGCCATGAAGGCCACTGAAGAGGTGCTGATTGCTGTTCACAGACCCTGGGAGGAAGTTAAGGTAGCTGCACTCAAAGGTGTGCATGGTGAGTCTCTCTGGTAGTCACTCTCTCATTATTAATATCTGCACAGCCTTTTCCTTCCCAGTAACCTGCTGGGAGCGAGCTTATTGTCAGAGTGATGCATATAACTGCACCTGTGTGTGGCTGCCTTCCAGGGAGGCTCTTGTCATCTTTATTGAAACTCACACTGTACAGGAGTACTCATCGTCCCCTGTTCAATCCCATGTGTTTAATATGGGAATTATATCTCCCAAAACACATCTCGCCATATTTTGTGGTTTTGAAATGCCCGGCAACCTGAGAATTGAGCCTGTAAAACAACTATTAAAATAGCAATGATATTATGAAATTGAGTCTTCAATTTGGCCCACAAAAACACAAACACCTTTCTTGAATTTAAAAATAACTTCTAAAAAATAACTTTTACTGTTTAGTTTTCTTTTTTTGCCTGTTTTTTTGTTTGTTTGCTAGTTTGGTGGGTTTTTTTGGTAGAAATTTCAAATGTTAATTACAAAATGGGAAAATAGTCTGTTTAGGTCAAATGGATGTAAATACTCAAAAATATTTAAAACAAGAATCAGAGCAGATTTTTGCTTCTTATTTTAACACCTTCAAATCAGCTTCTGGACTGATCTGCATTTTACACAATCCAGCCACAGAGAGCAAGCTTATATATAGTGAAGCACTACTATTAAAAAAAATTGCTTCAAGACAGTGAAAGGAAATAAGTACACAATTCTTTTTGTGGATTTTTTTGAACATAAAAATAGGCAATACAGAGTTTCAGCTTATTCAGTGTCAATGAAAACAAACTGACCTTATAGTCACAAAAAACCCCCATCTTTTGAAAATATAAGATTAAGGTTAAAATAATTCTTAGTGAAACAGCTCCCTAGAATCGTAAGGTGTCATTTTAAAAAGTGAATACTGTGGGGTTTACTTTTGAGAAGTGATTTTTAAGGCATACTTATACACAAATTCAGGCATTCAGAGGCACAGAGCAACCCCTAAGCAATTTGAGATTAAACTGGTCATCACGAGGGCTGGCTTGGGTGCTGATGTTCATACTGATGGGAATTGAAGTATCTTGTTGTTGATTTCAGTGAGAATCAGCTATGGAAGTGCTGTAGCCTTCCCTTCCTGAACAACATCTTTAGCAATTCAAGCAGTTCTTTAACTCCTAGACCTCTTTAAAAATAAGCCTGGAGACCTTGACTCACTGGCAGGAGCACACATCACAGGGGGTGGCAGGATGCAGCCCAGATGAATACAGCTACATGCACGTTATGCTTGACAGGGTTGTGCTGCTTCTGAAAACACCTTCAGATCTGCAATATTTTATAGTTATAAGGGAAAACACAATCAGCATAAACTGTGGTGATTAACTGTCTGCAACTTAAATGCAGTGTTCAACGTAGATTGTCCCTGCTTGTGAGTCAGCCTCCTGAGGCCTTTAAATTATTTAAGGATCTTCTGGAAATGATAGAAGTTAATTGTGGATTTTCTTTATCACTTTCAATTAACAAATTAGAAAGCCTTAACGGGAACAGTTTCCTATAATTTCTGTTTAGTCCTGACTGAAGTGTTCTCTTCAAGTAAATGATCCAGTCATGTAACTGTTGGGGTTAATGAAAGAAAAATGATGCTGCCTTTCAATCTCAGCTCTCATGCTATTTTGTGTGAGTGAATCTCTGACCCTAATAAGTACAAACATTCCTATAAACTCATTTAAGTGCTTTCATTTTTTTTCATGAAGAGTCTTCTATTTTAGATGCTATTAATTAAAATTGCTAGGAAGATGCAACTTTCAAAAACTCAGAGAGATGCTTGCAGGAGAATCTTAACCTGTGAAGGCATAAAACCTACAGTTCAAGTGTTTCATTATGTAAAGCTGCAGAAGCCTTTCAGGTTTAGATGCAGTGCTTCAGGTTAGAGCTGCTGGGCTTTATTTGCAGTTGTGCTGCTGACTAATTTTCTTCAGTTGAGCAAGTCACTTAATTCTATTTGCTTTGCTTTGTCAGGAAAATAATCCTCTCAGTTATATTAAGAATAATAACTACTATCATTAAACAGACTAGAATAAAATCTTAAAAAGAGAAAAATTAAGGTATTTGTTCTGCTCTGTCATTTGGGAAATGTTTCGTATTTTTTTAATATGGTTTGATTTTCAGAGATAATGTGCTTTCTTGTGCTACAGATCTCCTTTTGTTCACAGTCTGCACCCATGAAAATTAAACTGTATATTCTTAGCTCATAAAATGGACAGAAATAATAATTCAGTTCAGTTAAGTAGCAGTATTTTCTTTACTATGTCTTTACAGAAGAAAAAAAGGCGGTTCTCAGTAAGAAAACATCCTTAAATCACTAGTATTAAAATTTTCCTGCTGTTCTGATTACAAGCAGAGCTACAAAGAGACATCTGTGAACAAAGGAAATATGTCTCCTTCCTTTCCATGCCTGTCAGCAAGTTCTGAGTCTCAGTCTCTAAGTAAGTCACAGAAAATGTTCCCAAAATATCAAAAGTCAGTTTTTATGTGGTTTTTCTGGATTAATGGTGAAGACTGAAACCAAGAGACTAGACAAGTATCAGGCTATTTTTAATGGGTTTGTGCCTTAGGATTTTGGCCAGGGCATTCAGTCACCAGGCATGGGGAGCTTGTGGTGGACCGTGACCCTCTGGGTTGAAATTGTGCCTGGTGTCTGCCTCAGAGGCTGCTGTTCACCACTAATGCTGGCTACAGCACTTGCTGCCTGAATACAAGGCATGAAAATATCCCATGAAAACCCAGCCAGTTCCTAACCCAGTTCACACAACAGCTTTCTTGTTTGAAATGGTCATTTCTGTGAGATATGTTATTGTTTTCAGTATATGTAAGCAGCCTCTCAAACATCTCATTCTGCTTTCTGAAAATCACCTTGAAACAGTCCTTCCAAAATGACAGAGTACTCCAGAGAAAACTCCAAGCACAATGTTCAAATTCTTCTGAGTGTTGGGAGAAATTTAAACCCATATATTGGTTCTCTTTCTGGTTCAAGTATATTCAGAATAAATGACAAAAGATTTATCAGAAAGTGTCACTCTGCTAAGGATTGTTGCAGTAACAAGCTAGTGGAGCCATTCACTAATTCAGACTTTGTCCACAGTGACAATTATTACCTGAAAACTGTCTAAAGGCCACTGTGAGAAATAGGTTTGGAGATTTCAGTTTCATTCCTGTGGACAAGTTTCCACATCATAAAAATCATCACTCCATCTGTCACAGTAATTGCTAGAGTCTTGGCTCATCAGAAAAACCAAGAATAAATTTAACCTGGAGAACAAATTACTTTTTTACCCCATGAGAGAGTTCTTTGAGCTTAGAAATTAAATATTACTGTGGAGGCAGGGTAGATAAAGCTATGCTGTGGCTCCCTGTGCTGTGTCTATTGGGAGAGGAATAGTTTCCAGGGTTGTAACTGCACAGAAAAGAGCAGGAAAGCTTTCTGGTCAGAGCAAAGAGCTGGAAACTGAGAAATTTGCCTGTGCCACTGACAGGTTTCATGACCTTGGAAAATTAAAACTTTTTCAATTTTGTCCAATTGTGAAATGGGTGCAAGTGTCTACAGACACCCCCAGCAGCCCTTGGGGTTAAAAGATATTTCCAGCAGGTGGAGATATGCAAGAATTTCTGCACTGCATAGAACAAGAGTGATCATTAGTATTAAACAGAGTGAAAGAAGGCATTGAGGAAAGCGGGTGGGACCTCTTGTTACAGCAGTGCAATTTGTCAGGGAAATGTGAGAGAGTTATAACAGGAATAATGATCCTTCCCTCAGCCCTGCACTAGTCTTGTTTTGCACTACAGTTATCCCAGTGGATTATCCCAGTGAAATAATGTAGTGCTGGCTCAGGCACCCAGATTGTGTTGTATTTACTTACCACCATTTATTTTTGTTAAAATAAGCTCTATATGTAGATATTTTCAAATATGTCCAGTGCTGTTCATTTTGTCAAGTCAAATAAGGTCTGACTTTACCCCAGGATATATCTATAAAAATGTTTGTGATGCAGAAATCAGGAGGAAGCAGTCTCTGAGTCTGTGCTAGGCCAATGATACTGCAAGCCTATGGGAGGACAGTGTTGTGGGAGGCTTTGCAAAATTGAATGAGTTGTTTAAATTGGATCCTCGTCTCCTGTAGTTGGTGATTTCACTTTACATCTTCAGTCCAAAAAGTTTAAAATACTAATTAATGGAATGGCCAGAAACAGAATAATACTAACTTTAAGAAAATTCCAGATGTGATGGGATCCACATTCTGAGTCTACATTAAAATTTCTACATGATTTTGTTTTCCTTTTCTATTTTTTCCCCACTGTCAGAGCATACAAGTACCTTTATGTGTCTATAAGGATAATAATTATTTCCCATTATAAAGGGAAAATTGATTTTAGTAACCAAAGGTTGAAACACAAAGGTCACATTTTCTGTCATTTCTTTGTAAAAGGCCATGCAACCATCAGTAAGAGAAATGTGATGAAATCTATTGTTTATTTCTCATATTACTGCAGAAATAGTTATTGATCAGTACTCTTCACATTTCCTGTTTCAAAAAAGCATTTGTTGCTGTTTGAAAATATTGATTATATAACTGGAACCATCTACAGAGACTTCAGAGTGATACAAGTAATGAAAACTATAACACTAAAAATTTTAAGGTGCTTCTTTAAATTTGAGCTGGACTGAAAGTCTCAACATAACTTTGGGGAGTTGTATGTTGTTCCTGATTCAGTCTGACAATACAAATACTACAAAAGAGTTTATCAAAATGTGGAAAACAGCAGAGAAGAAAACAAGAAATTGTAGAAAAATTAACTCCCCTTTACCTATATAGTAATTTATGTACATGTGCTACAGTTAGAAAGTTGTTTTTAAATGCCATCTGAATAAATATCATCCTTATTTTAGGTTAAACTTTTATTTTGGTATGGAGAGGATTGCTGAACTTTTCTTATTGATTTAAATCCATTTTGATGGAAATAAATCTACATTTGTGAGAGAATTTACTGTCATAAAATAAAAGACAGGCTTTCAGATAATCTCATTAGTTAGTCCAACTGACTTCCAGTAAGACACAGATTTGGAAGTAAGACACAGACACAGATTTGGAAGTACCTAAATTACATTTTAAAAGTGAAAATTGAACCAGTGTAATACAGGCCAAAGATCCATAGGCAAGAATCTTCATTTAAATTCCATGGTTTGGCATGCACTTGCTTTGCAAACCACTACAATTGTGCTCTGTATCTCCATTTGGTTATTTAATTTTCCTTCTCTTCACCTTTCAAACAGAAAGGAGCCTGAGCATATACTTGCTAGAGCCCTTTACCACCCCCCTTTAACTTCCTAATTAAAGCTATTTCACTCCAGTTCATTCATCTCAGTATTTTCTCACTTTCTGTTTGGTGTGAGAAACAGTAACTCAGTCCTTCACAAAGAATATTTTAAAGCTATCACTGTGGGGTTTGGGTAGTTAGAGGTGCTATGTTTTTGACCACCAAAATTAACTTGTGATTACTTGAAAATCATTTGGGTTTTTGCTTTTTTTAAATTTTTGTTGTCTTCTAATGATGTAACCTTAAGTGAGATCTAAATATGACTTCAAATCTTAAAAATTGCAGATTCCATTTCAGTTCAGAATATGCATTCAGAGTTTGAAGGATAATTTATGTTATCCCAGCACACTAGGATTGTGCCTATTTTCAGTCAGTTTCTATTCCAACTCCATAGCTTCTTCGGCAAATTTGCACTGTAATTTTTTTCATGTTAGTTCAATATTCTGAAAGTGTGTGTCCGTAGGAAATGACAAAGCCATGCTATGAAAGGCAGACAGAAATGTTTAAGAGCATTGGTTCATTACTGGGGGCTGTTCAGACACCTATTGTGCAGCTCTGAGGTGGTAGAACTCACCTACCATATATTGTCTCCATACTTGCATCCAAAATTTTGCCCAAATGTAATTTTAAAAAACCAACACAAGAAATGAAAGCTATTCTGAATTTACAATTATCAATGTCTCCAAAAGAGAGGGTCCCCTTCTTACTACTTACTACCTGTGGAGGACCTTGGGACCTGAACCAAAATCCTTTGAGGTTTGAAAATATTGAAGCGTTGTTTTGAAACTGAAGAAAAGAGGGGAGATTCAGCATTTAAATTTTTGACAGTGTAAGTTACACATTTACTGTACTTCAACATAGAGTTGAAGTACAGTAAATGTGTAACTTACACTGTCAAAACATTAAGAGTATTAATTTGAGAAGTATGAAGGGGTGGCCAGGGGCAGGGAACAGAGGAAAGGGGGAGCAGAAAGATGGATACTTATTTATTACACACAAGTACAGGGGAAATGCAAAATCCTGAGCTTGAGTTTTGGTAGGAAACATTGAAAAGGCCAGGAAAGAAACTGCCCTTGATTAACCATATGCAGAGATATTCAGTGCCAGTTTGCAATAGTAGGACACATTGACATAGGAGTTCATCATAAGCCATAGTGATTATAAGCTGCTGTATCAATGTGAAGTCACTGGGAAGAGGTTTTCTTTTTGTTCTGCCAAGAAAGAAAAGACAGAAAATGTGCATTAGGTATGCAGAAAGAGTTACAAGCTCTAAACAACCCTGAATTTTGTAAAGGTCTAGTTATGCAACTGACCTTTCTGGGTTGAACCTTAATTTAGCCAAGTTGTCATTGTAAATTTGTGTGTAGAATTTGTTAATGTTTTGGGATTTAAAAGAATTAATTCTTTAAAAGGTTTTTATTTCATTTTTAAAGAACAGCACCAGAAGCAACTACTTTATCTGATTCTTTTAATAATGCTTATAGTGCATAAAACTACTACTGTTACTGCAGAAACAGCAAGGTCAGTGAAAGTGACAAGATATTAAAATACATTTTTTTTAGTTGACAAAGTGAAGAGGAACTTTTAGTTTGACTTTCAAAATTAAAATTTCAACATTGTTAAGGAAATACAGGAAGAGAAACTTCACAGTCCCCAGGGACACACATAGACAATGTCTTTTTCCAGAATATTTCCATACTCCATGCAGAAAATGCATCGTTTCACAGATAATTGGAGTAGTTTCCTTTATCTTTTCAGGATCATTATAATTCTTGCTTTTATGATGTTGAAATCACTGCACTTATGAAGTGGGAAGAAGGGAAAAGAATGCAACTCTAGCAGCTGAGTTCTAAATAGCAATGACTGTATCTGCAATCAATCTTTCCTAAGTAGCAGAGTGAAGCCGTCCTAGTGTAGGAAGAAAGCACGTTGGGATGTGCACCTGAGCTGCACTGAAGCCCACGTGGGTGGAGTACACAGCAGGGAAGCCAAATACCACTTGCCACTACTCACTGGTAGGACAGTGCCCCTGTGCAGCCCAATGCAGCACCGAGGTCCCGAGCTGGTTCCAGCTGAGTTAGCTGATGAAGCAGAATAACCTGCTGCAAATCAATGCCCACACTGGTTAATAGCTGACTTGGGCATAATCAGTAATGTGTGGACAGTTCAGCTACTGATCTGCTGAAGGCTGTGTAAGCTATAATCAGAACTCTGAGCCTATTTGAGGTACAGTGAGTAAGAGTTGCAGGTAGGAGGACTTGTGTAGTATCAGTGGTAAGAGCGTGGCTGTACAGGCTGTGTTGGAAGCAGAAGTCATACAGGTTTGGTTAGGATACACACTCACCTAATGCTGTCATTGCACCACGCAGAAGAGAATTCAATTTTGACATTTCAGATTCAGCAATATGAGAGAAGGTTGTTCATTTTTCATATCAAACCTTTACAACCATTTCATTTATTATCCTACTTCAGTCAAAGTGTATAATTCTTGTGTTACAAAGATGTCTGAAGTAAGGGATGAATTCATGAGTGTCTTTGAAATCATAGGTGCTGCCTAGAATATTGAGGCTCAAATGAAAGTTCTCCTAGTTGGTATGTCCACAGGATTTAGAAAGGGAAATATGCAAAGAGAGGAACTTTACTCCTGATGGAAATTTGAGTGCATTTTTCCTAATGGATTTTGCCCACTTTCCCAGATGCTTCTTGTAATCATCACTCAACAATTAGCATTCACGTTGGCATGCCATGGATTACAAGGATAGGTCTTACAGCTAGGGTACTCAGATTGTTCTTTGGAACAAAATATCAAAGATTCAAACCATTCTGACAATGATAACAATACAGGAATCATGTTCAACTGATTCTTTTTCCTTGCTTTTCCTTTTTTCTTTTTTTCCTTGTACAATACCATAGTGATTTGAATTAATTGGAAGAGCAGAGTTTTGTGTTTTGACAAAAGTGGGATTAGGCAGCAGGTGTCTGCAAAGGAAGATCATTACAATACCAAAACCAAATTATATCTCAGCAAACACAGGAGAATTACATGACTTGGTTAGAGTTAAACCAAGAATAACATGGTAACACAATACTATAAGTAGTTTTCATGTCAAGGCTGAGTGCCACATCACATGACATCATTTTTTTGTGGCATCACAACAACTAGTTCTCAAAAAGCCTCCATCTATTTAAATGTACTACTGTGTATCCTTCTTAAAGAAAGAGCATCACCTGGCAAATAAATTCCTAAATGACTGGAATGTTAAATATAAATGCTGTTGACTTAAATGAAGCAGCATGGACTGCTGTTTATCAATAAAATTTAAAACACAATGCTGCAGTATAAAGTTGTAGTTCTAAGTAATCACTAAGATAATAAGAATGGGAATTTTTATAAAACTGAAGTAAATATGCTCTTCAATAAAATAGAATATGCTGTGATATTTTCACACTGGGTTTCTTTAATTTCTTTCATGTTTAAATTTTCCAGTTCTACTATTCTTGCATTACCACTTTAAAATTAAAGAAATTATTTTAATTAGTTCAATTAACAGAAATGTAACATTGATGCAGCTTGGAAAATTATAAGATTTCTTCAGCTTGCACACAGCTTTAATCTTGTCTACCTTAATATTATTCCAATCACTGTGAAAGTCTGGACATGTCATGTATCTTTGTTTTCTTAGAGACAAGGAGATGGCAAATGGAGAAACTAAATAGCTTTACTAAGGTCCTAAGAGAAATTCTCTGTGAGGCTAGGAAGTTTCAGACCTACTTGCCAGAAGGAAGGGCAAACAAAGAATATAAATCAAGAGTACCTTGTGCAACTTCAAATTTTAGTAGTGTACATATGAATGTAAATCAGTGTAATTCTCTTTTTGAAAATCTGACATATCTTCATTTGAGTTATAAAATCAAACAGTGGAAAAAGGTGCAAGCTACCATTTGACTTGGGAATGTTGATTCATCGACTGATTAACCAATATCCAGGAATTCAGTAGTACTATAAAAACCCCTTATATTTCTAACAAGAAAAGTAAAATTAATTAAAAGAGGTCCTAATAAATTCATTTTAAATTATATTAACATTTCATCACTCAAGGCTTAGACCAGTCTCTATGTAGAGAATAAGATGAAGTTTGATGTGAGAAAAATTACATTGCATTTTCTTTTTTAAAATGCTGACAGTTTTACCTCTATTCTCAATTGGAGATATGCATATCATAACACTTACTGCAAGAAACAGGTCTGGGTTGCCATAAGTGAAACACATAAATTGAAATAATTACTCTTTTCCAGCACTAATTTACACATTCTGCATCCACATTTATAGGGAAGAGTTTTAGAGTTTTTGTTTGGGACCAATGTGTAGCAATCTCTGGTTTGTATATAAAAGGATTCTGCAGCTACTGTTGTTATCATAGGTTTAATAATATGATACAAATTTAAATTAATTTACATGCCTCAAAGGTGTAGAATGTATCCAGGCCTGTCTTTGATCCAGAAGAATAAAACAGGAATGAAACCATTCCACTTAACTTGCATACAGAAGTTCTCGTTTTCGTATCCAGAGGTAATGAGCAACAGAACCTTCATTGGGTTTCTTGATGTGTATTTACCAAACTATATTTGGAGAATTCCACTGGTTAAAAAATATGATTATTTGAACAGGTATTTTCTATAACAGTAGACTTCCCTGGTATGTTGGAAGACAGGTGTAACTTGGAATAAAGTAGTATATCAAAGGAATTTTGAACACAAGAACCTATTGCCAATTTTTATTGCCTTACTGCCAATTTTGTAAATCCAAGATTTGAAAATATGGATGACCATCCAATGCATGGGCTTATCCTCCGTAATTTTTTTCCTATCATCTAAGTAATCCACATTTCATATGTGAAGTGTTCATTGATTTCAGGTACTCATAGGTTTTGAGCAGAACTGCTTTCTCTTCAAAAATCACACATGGAGAGCTGAAGCAAAATGCTACAATGATAGCTCAGTTCATGTGCACAGGACAAATATGGACACAAGATACTCATGTTCCAAAATAGCTTCCTTGTGTGGCTATTTCATTTTACAGTGCTAAAAAACAATGGCATTGTGGTTTTAGTGCTAGTTAAGGTTAGATGACTTGTTGGTATAAATCCAACTGTGACCATTTGTATTGATTGATTCATGTTTCCTTGTGCATCTCTGTCTGTTATACAGATGTTTTCTCTTAAGCAGCAGTATTTTAAATCTCAGTGGACCAAGTGCAACTGGTTCTGGCCAAAACATGTGTGAACCAAAGTACAATAGTACTTGCAGAGGGAAGTAATTGGTTGATAGCAGCAAAGAGAGACTTACTTCTAGATGAAATTCTTTGTTTAAGAAATGAAACATGAACATAGAAGAAACATGGCAGTGTCTTTATATTAAAGTAAGCTTGAAATAACCCAAGAGCCTTGGGTTTGCTGGCTCACTGATGAGAAGGTTGTAATTATAAAGAATGATCCCTAACCTATAAGAAATACTTGTAAAGTTTAGCAGAGGAAACTCAGGCTCTTGTTCAGGACTTACACTATTTTTTCTTAGTGATGTTAAATTAGTCACCAGAAGGATCACAAATTGACTGTGTGTCAGCTCAGTCACGTATACATGCTTGCTAATTTTGGAAACCTTTTAAAACCACTTTCCAGTGTTTTACTCAAATGATTTATCTATTAAGTTTGTAACTAAACTATTCACCTTAATGACTACCACAGGCATAGAGGCAAATTCTCCATAAATTCCTTTCACAATTGTCTAGTAATTAGCTCAATATCTCTTCAAAAATTGAATTTAATAACCATCTTAAAATAAATGGTAGTTGATATGTTAATTTATTAATATAAGGATTGACATAATGGAACATATAAATAAATAATATAGCATAATTCCTCTAATCCAGTCTAGGGTCTATAATCAAAGCCAGGCAAAATTAATTACTGATGTGGTTAGATAATATTACAGTCATCTTCTCTGGGAGATGCTTACGCCTCATACTTCCACTGGTGTCCGATCGGCTGCCTGTCTCTGTCGGACACGCGTAAGGTGGTCCGCAGACAGCCTGCGATGAACAGATGAGTCTGGACTCTTCTTTTGATCTTTTTCTCGGGTTGTTTATTTTATCTTATCTAAAAGGTTTTTCTTCTGCCCAGCTGAGATCCGACCAGCAAGGCAGCCACACGCAAACTCCCCGCCCCTGGGGCGGTAGAACATTCTTATACTGATAATTACGTGTATGATATTTATAATTTTTCACCAATTCCCATCACCTTTGTTAAACAGTGCACCTTTAGTATAAGCCAATCCAAAGTGCATACATCACACAGAAAATGGATGACAAGAAGAAGAAGAAGAACCACGAGGTCGGGCCTAAATTCTCCATCTTGTCTCCATTGTACCCCCTTGTACCAAAATCCTAAAACCTATGTTCTAGTCTAAAAAAGTATTTGTCCTTCACCATTTACACCTCAGAAACCTGTGAATCCTCATGTTGAGATAGTATAACTCTCGAAGGGTCAAAATCAAGCCACCAGGTACTTTTGGCTACATTCCAGGACTTCTGAGCCCCCCAGGGGCTCTCCCTGGGACTCAGAGCATCCGAGGTGATGCACTGAGTTCCCACACACTGGGAGTAACCCAAGAATGAGAAAAAATAATCCAGTTTTAATTTTTTTTCATGTCTAGTTTTAGTGTATACTTCATCGTTAGACCCCATGGTAGAAGACACTCAATGTTTCCCATGAAATGCAAAGTCCAGCTTCTATTGATTAAAAAGATTCAAGAATCATGCTTCATATAGATTAGATTAGAAGCAGAAAAGCTTAAACTGTTGAATCGCTTCACTATTCATCTTTCATTTTGACAGTACAGTCTTTATACTTCTTCATTTTCAAATTGCCATTCCCTGCTGTTTGTCCTTATCCGGTTGGAATGTTGTTTATGTGCATTGTGTTATTTCTGCATTTGCTTTTTTCTCTTTGTGTATTTTTCTAGGATTATTGGGTTTATGCTTGGTATAGCTGCACATGCACACTTGCATGCTGGGCTGCTTTGAATGACAGAGGAAGTGAGACTCAATAGCTGCTTATGTAAGATTGCATTCTCACCTCTGCTCTGTTAAAATAAAAAGACATATTCAACCCATATTCCTAGCTTGCACAGAGATAATGTATATCCTGATAGGAGGGATAACATTATCAGAAGGTATCACACAGGTGCAGTAAACACAGTGGCAGGAGTAACTGCAATATGGAATGTGCTTTTCTGATAAATTCTAAATTGTAAGTTAATAGTCTTTCTGTTGTGGTAGTCCTGTTTGTTCTAGTGAGCCACTTCTGTGGAAGCTGAATGTACTCCTCTGTAATTCAATGCAATGCATACATGAAGGTTATTAAGCACAGAGAAAATGATCTTGGTCTTATAAAATATTAAACTTAAATTTCTGTAGAATATTTTAAATATTCAAATATAATGATATAGAATCTCATAACTTATAGAAATGTTTAATAATGGTATGGTATGGTTTGCCATCAGACAGTTTTTCATTGCTGTTTTAAATCACTTTAATTTCCATATACTTTATCTTAAATTAGTAAAATCTAGTGCAATGACTCCAGCATAAGAACTTTATGTTCTTGTTTTCCTTTGGATGGAAAGGGATAGAAACTTTGCAAATTAGTTTAATGGGTTGATATTATTTTAAGTCTGTCATTAGGCTTATTTATCTGTGATTTCCCTACCCTTTAAAAAACAAACAAATGTAGTCTAAAAGTCCTATGTTTTCCAAGTGTCATCTTAAAGGCAAAAAAGGTTAATTTTTGTTAACAACAAAATGGCTCTGACAGAGCATTATACTCCCTTTTTTTGGATCCTGGATTGGAATTAGGAGTCTCTGATACCTGAAGGGAGCTCTCAATGGTCTTTTAAGTGGAATTCCTAACTTCAGACAAACTTCTACGGACTGTGGTGGAAAAGTACATGAAAATGTGAGGTTTTCCAGATTTTTCAAGTGTCTGCTTAACCATTTGTTTTCTTATATTCTTATTGTACATATCTCCCACAAAATTTTATTTTGACAAAAATGGATTTCTTTCTATTAGTTCTATTGACAATAATAAAACAAGACATCTAAAAATTCTGGTCTTAACACTTTCTGAGGCTCAAGGCTTGCTGCCTGTTAGCATTGTTAGGAATAATTTACTAGTCAAAATATTTCAGAACTTATGATGAATTCACAGACTATAGATTAGATGAGCTTTTCCTTTAGACAATGAAAGCAGTTTTCTTACTGGAAAACTTACCCAATAATTTCTTTTTTTCCTCTTCTGCCTTGCCCCCCTAATGCAACTGTTTAATACATGTCTGATGTGCCATTTGGTATTTTTGGATCTCAAATCTTATATGATTCTTCCTATTATGCCTATATGAATTTTCCTAAAACTGCTGAGCTGTCTCTTTATTTCGGTCAAAGTTTTGCCAAAGTTCCTTAAATGTAGGCCCATTTTTCAAGTCCTTCCTAATGCCTTTTTTCATTTGCTTAAACTGCAAAGGAAGTTCAGTTGCACATACTTCAGTTGTTACTTGCCTGGAGACCTAATAAGGTTTGAGTGCAATAAAGTGTTTCTTTATGCAAGCAATGCACAGCTCTAGAAATCCATCAGAAGTGGGGTTTGTGGTGAGTGCTGGGTGTTGCAGCTGCTGCAGAGCAGCTACTGATGGAAACTGTGCTAGATACTCCCTGTGAAAGAATATATGTATGTGTGTATTCTTGCTTTCTAGGGAGAGATCAGTCACCATCACAGGCAAAGCAGGCTCAACTCAGTGAAAGTAATTAAGTTAAATCAGAGTAGGGCAGTGCGAAATAAAACCAAACCTTAAAACACCTTCCCCCAACCTTTCTCTTCCTTCTGGACTCAGCTTCACTCCTCATTTCAGTACCTGCTTTCCCTGAGCAGTACAGGGTTGTGGTTCCTTGCAACTTGTGTCTGCAGCTTCAAAAGCCCTCGTGCTGGGAAGAATTAGGAGTGACAGCAACAGGAAATGAGTAGCAACATTTGGGTGCATGGCAAAAAACCATTAGTGATGTGGAAGTGCATAAGCATTGTGCCAAAGAGAAGGAGGAGGGTGACAGCTGCCTTCTCCATGAGGAACTGCAAACCCAGCATTGTACTGGGTGTGGTACCAGGTACCATGAGCTGGAGGTAATTGGGAGGCCATGCAGAGTGCCTCAGGAAGTTTCCTGCAGGTTCCAAACAAATGTTCCCTGTTTAAATTCATGAAAACAGCACTATGTCCTCTTCCACAGCTGTAATTAGAGACAAAATCAGGTGTTATGTTCATGGATCATTTCCATCCAATACTGCTTAAGTAACTGAGAGTGTTGGATTTTTGTTCTTCTACCATTATTCTTTTTTTCTCCTACACACACCTCTATGTTTTTCCCTTCTAAGTATTTTGGCATGTAAACCTCAGTCCTCAGGTGGTATAATTTTCAAACTAACTTCATCAGGGAGTACTTCAGCTCCCAGAAGGAGCTTTAGAATTCCTCATAATCATGACAGTATCATAAATAATAATGATAGCAATAATAACAACAGTAGTATATACTGAGGCTGTATTATAACTGAGGCTGATAGGAAGACTTAAACTAACTCTTTTTTTTAACAGTAATAGAATGTCTTGGAATGCTATGGAGATTTTAGGCACCCCGTTTCTAAAAACCCAAAAGTTTGTCCAATATACGAGGATATGAAGAAGGAACACAATCCCTTAGGATTGGATTAGGTCTTTTCTAATGGTTTTCACTCACTATCCTTAATTTACTCAATGCTGAGTTCTTCCAAATACTTTAAGTCTGTATTTACCCTACATGGGAACTTTACATGTGGAACTGCTTTAAAAATGTATCTTCTCCACTCTACTCCTTTAAACAGCATTCCTAATTACTTTCAGTTCCCCCCACATAATTCTAAACCACTTCTGCTGTTTTAAATGCCTTTGTATCTCAAACTGAAAGAACTAATCCTCTCAAAAAAAGCAAGATTTTTATATTTTAAAGGTAATCATTATCTCCTGCAATTACCTCAGCCATACGGAAGTAGATTTGAAGTCAGTGGATGTTTCACCACTTTGAAGATCAGGTACCTGACTTGGGCACAGCGCTAACAAAGGTGGATAATTAGCTTTATTCCAGGAGCTGAAGCCTTCCTCTGAGTCACAGCTCCACCTTGCATTCTTCCTTATTGCTAAATGATGCTAGTTTAGGGCTGTAGTAACTCAAATACTTCAAGTCACAGAATGTGGCTAACCACTTCTTCGTGAGCACTGTTTAGGGAAGGGAGGCAGGCAGGGAGGGAGGAATAAGTTAGCAACCTTTTTCACTTTAGTTGTGCAAGTCAAATTACCTCAGAGAACCTGAACAGAGATGTAATGTGGGCTTATTCTACATATTTGTAGGCAGAGTGACAGCCTAATCCTTAATTTTGTTACTTTTCTGTTTTCCAATGAGTAGCTATTTAGCCTAGCAATGCTATTTGTACAATAGATGGACAGATGCCATTTTAAAAAATTGAGTTATGTTGCTAAAATCCTCATTGCATGTGCCTGTGCATGAAAACAGCACTACATCTCATGTCTGGCTTTGTTACCTGAGGGTGATCTGAACGTAGCAGGGGGGAATGTCCTATTCCCTGAAGTTTCCTATTTGCCTCTGGTGGGAGACTGTCTGGTTAGTTTGACACTTCTAATATGGGTCAGTAGCTGTCAGCACTGGATATTATCAAACCGTTTGTATCTGAGATTAAATTAATGCCAAAAAAAAGCAATCTCTGGTCTTCTAATTAATCCCGCAGGAGTGCAGAAACTCATTTAAGTGAAGAGTTTAGCTGTTGGCAGCATCAGGAAAAGCTGGTTTCACTTCACTGGGCTGAATTAAAACTCCACATTAATGGAATTAAAGCATGTTGCCTTCCTAAACTCTTACATCCACCAAATCAAAGGCTTAGAAGCTTTATAAACAAGTGCTACCTTCAATCCTTGACATAAGAAACAACATGCTGAGAATACATCATAAAAACAAACAGTGTTAGCATTCCCTTCACTGGTCTCCAGTGGAATTTTTTAATATTGCATTTATCATTATTTTTTATTTTACTATTGTGAATGACAAAGAATAACTCAGAGCTCTAGTTTTGGTTTTGCTTTTGTTGTTCTTGTTTGGTTTGGATTTTTTTTCCTGCAGAGAACATACTGATAGACAAATGGAGTTTGTATATTTTTCTTCTTTGTGGCAGTTTCAGAATTGGGAGCTGAAGAATGGCTGCTCCAAAGCCAGTGGTCAGAGAGGTCTCTACACAGCCTGTGCCACGGCTGCTTCACTGCATCTTTATGAGAAGTTGCAGGTCAATTGACTTAGGAAGCAAATAACTCTAAAGCTGTCAGTTTTGACTTGTCAGAATAAAGATACATGAAAACAAAAGGGTTCCTAAATCAGGGCTATAGCAAATAGAGGACAACTGTTCTTTGTTGATAGAGGTTGAGGGTTGAGGGAGGAAAGCTAATGACTTTTCTAGTACTCTCTTTGCAAAGACAGTGTGTCTTTGTTTCATCTAAGCAAAAGAGAAGAGGAAAAATTTTGGACTGTAACAACCTTATTTCTTCTACTGTCAATGCAATAGACAGGGACTGGGATGAACTGATTTGAGCACCATGCAGTCTGATCCCTTAATAGTGGTTTGTCCACATTTTTGCATTATAGAAGTTTAAAACTAGAAGTATTTCCCTAACATGATTGTTTCATCCCAGATAGAGGTTTCACTGGCATATTGTGTAACGGTGAAAGTGTCATTTGGGAAGGGAAGGTGGTGGCTCATCTGACCCATGTGGGAAAAGAAGGGTTTGTGATGCTGCCTCCAGTTTCAGCATCACCCACACAGCAAAAGTGCCTTCAGAGCTTTCTTGGCCTAGAACAGAATTAAAGCAAAGGAGACTGGCTACTCACCTTTTTGTTTCTATAATATTTACTGATATGATTATTTTCATTGTAAACATTTTAAAAAATATGTGAACACCAAGCTGCTCTATTTTTATTATTTAATGAAGCCATGAAATGGTTCACCTTGCCTGAGAAATAAGTTTAAAACAAAAAAACAATTTAAACCCATTAAAAAGAGAGGTTGGATTCTTTGCTCCCAGTTTTGCACCTTATTGTTAATTTACAATCTCATTCTTTGTTCCTTCACTCTTATGAATTGTCTTACAAGAACAGTATATCCCCCTTGTCTCAATGAACTAAAATAAAATGGATTTAAGTTAAAATTGGTCTTTTACAAGATGTAAAATTCTTTTCTTCAGGGAAAATCTGTCTTGTGTGGCTGTAGTACTGGGTAGCATATTGAAATATTGTTACTTTATATTATTAAAACTAGTAGGAGGTTCATTCTGTATCATTTCAGAGAAATGGTAACATTTTTATAAGCCTAAATGTCAAACTCTGAATACTTTGATCTGTCAATTTAAAACTATGCTGCTTATGTATCTCACTAGGGATATGTTTAGGCATTCATCACAGAAGGTGTTGGTAGCAGAAAGCTTTATTTCTTCTGTGGTGCAAAAGACATGGCAAATGCACAGGTGTATAAAGCATGTGATGAAATCAGCTTCTTTCTGCTGGTTCCATCAGTTTGATAGAATTCACCAGGAAATTATCTTTTCAATAAGTCAGTTAGGAATCATATCAGACTATTATTCTGTCTCCAATAGCAAGTGTCAAGCAATGATTAAATTGCATTTTAGACTTTAAGGTGTCATTATATTCATGATGATACCTTAGAAGGCACAAGCTTATATCGCATCAAACTTGATTTTTATAATTATGTAAAAGAAAATGAATTTTCATATCACCAGTTCTGAACTATTTTCATGAAAGAAGGTGAGGGCTCATTTGAATACTGTGTCATAAATCCCTAGGAATGGAAAAGGTTTCTAATAAGTGGAATATTGCAGACAGATGGGCCCCTCACATGGCAGTAGTGGGGTGTAAAGTTTCTTGTACATGCAAACTTAATGTGAAATTTTAGCCAATATTCACATAATATTCTGCAGTGTTTGTCCCACTCAGCTATTCTGTTCATACCATGATCCCATAAACTTATGACTCCTAAGTTTGGTATAAAACAGATAAAAAGCTCTGCAGCTCTTCTTAGAAGGGGAAAATACTTTTCCACAAACCTTCTGAAACCTTCTCAGTAGGGATGTATACTTTACTAACATAAAACAAGAGCACAATTGTCACAACAGATGATCAGACGATACCAGGAAGCAGCAGGACTATTTTTTGTCCAGTGACAGATATCACAACTCCATTGGCTACAAAAAAAAAAAAAAAAAAAAGATCTTTTTCTGTCAGACAGTATTGACTATGCTACAGGATGAAATTAATGTATAACAGATGTGTTGCTCACTAATGTCAAATGAAGTAGCTTTTATTGAAAATAAGATGTGTTGCTTCTGAACAAGCAGCTTGAGATATATACAAAGCTTGAAAGCAAGACAAAGTCTTCAGTTATTAGAATCAGTGATATAAAACTGACATAAAGATTTATTTTTATTGTGCACTTTGCATTATTAATACTGGGCCTCACTATGTGCTGTAGTCATTTAAACTAATCAAAAAATATACCCAGATGCTTCTGCTTTTTAATATTTTATTTAAACAGGCTGTCTTGGATAAGGAATACAATTTATTGTCACAAAACTGCCTTTCACTGATGCTCTGTTTTATCTATTTGTATTTACAATACCATTCTACCATAGTATAATACTGAAATAAGCACGTACTGTGTATCTTTAATGTAATTATTGTTATTCAGGTTTCTTAGTCATGTCAGTATAACATATGAGAAGCCATTAGACCTCAAAAATCAATCAAAACGGTTTTTTTTTTCAGAGAGTCTGTGTTTTGCTATAGAAAAAATATCGTGTTTTTTCCCAAGTGTTGTGTCCTAGATTAATAAAAATCCATGTGGAAAGACTCAAGCTGCTTAAAATCTGATAGAACTAGTGTTGAAGTTACATCAAGGTGCAATTCTAAGGAATGCATGTCATCTTTTACTGAGAAACGCTGAGAATTAGATTGATTACATTATCATTTGCTGTTTTACCTTTTGCTCTGAAATTAAATTTGCATTGTATGTTTAGTATATTTAGTGGGATAATTAGCATTTAAGTTATTTTAAATTACTAAACTCTGTGAGTGAATCTATATATATATTTAAAAATGAGTAGGAAAGATAAGGGGGAGTTATTATCTTCATTTTCTGCTCTTAATGAGAAATGAAAGCCGAATTTAAACAAGAGATTGTACAATTAAGCCCTTTTTGAACAGATGAGCACCACTGAAGTCAAAATGCTTTAGACACGTGTAAAACAATCTGATTGTTGTATCTATTTTGGCATTAGCTAAACTGCTAGAGACAGTAAGAGCAAGAGAAACTTCTATTTCTTTAACAAATGCTTTTCTTTATTCTTCTTGGCCGTACAGTCATTCCCAGCACAGCACTGCAACGCGTCCACCCACAGTGAGCTTGCAGCGGACCATTTCTGTGGAAGGGTAAGATGATTCTCTCTTGAAGCTGCTGTAGAGGTGTCAGCTACCACTGAACTACCCACACACAGAGAGCTGTTCATTAGATGTGGGTTTGCACACCACAGTGTTTAAGTCTGTGAGATGAAGCAATGAAATTTCGAATTAGTGCTGACCCTTTCTTGAAAGGTTTGGTGTTATGGAGATGAGGATATCTGCCATGGAGATATATCGTATGGTACCATTTCTTTAATTCATCTCACTTGACTAGTGTTAATATTTACTTGTGTTCCCTGTAAAATCTTCCCACTTATCAGGAAAAAGCCTAGTGAAGTCTTACTCTGCTTTCTTAATGGATGCATGAGTTCCTTTTGACAAACCAGTGTCCAAAACTAAGGATGAATAAGTACTGATAGAAAACATTAGTCCAGTGCTGGTGAATATCTGTGTACGTGAGTGTGTTAACTGTAGAACAGCACTGGGTGCACAGCTCAATTTTAACTAACCTCAATTTTAACTAAGACTATGGTGTAAAATGTGAATAATTCACAGCTACAGATAATATTCTTGCATCTTTACAGTATTAGAAAGGCTGATATTTAACAGATTAACAGATTTAACAGGAACACAGATTTTGTTTGCACTGACTGGCATGTCTAAAAAAATGTCAATTTGTTTTTATCCCATCCCATAGAAATGTGGAACTCTAGGCATGGGTAATAACTTGGCTGCTCTCAGTTCATATTTCAAAGCTTTTCTTTCTTGTGATAAAAGTGAGACTATAAAGTTTCCACAGAGGAAAGTTGTCATCTTGTTGTCCTTTAGTTTCCGTTACAATTGTACTGTGGTGCAGTCAGAAAATAAACTGGTCACTGTGTAAAATAATCCTGTCCTAAGCAAAGTCTGAAATGGTTTTCTCACAAGCCTCAATTTTTAATTTCTTATCTAGAGCTATGATTTTAAAATATGATTATTTTAAATATGTAAAACAGCTATGGTAATTATTCATTGAAAATTAGATTGAATAATGGCATTATGCAGGAGAAGTGCATGTGGCTCAAAGGCTATAATCTGGAAGATATTCTATAAATAAATCCTTCATCGTCATCCAGCCATCATGCTCAAAACAGGACCAATTTTAAGGTAGATCAGGTTGCTCAGGGTCTTGTCCAGTGAGCTGTGACTATCAAAAACGTGGAGATTGCTCAAGTCCTGGACAAGCAGTCTCAGTGCTTAAACACCCTTCTTTTAGATTTCTTTTCTTTATCTCTCTAATCCAAAGAGGGAGTCAACAAATTCCCCTGACACTTCTTCAAATCGTCTCATGAATAAATTGATGTTTGAAATAAAACTGAGCTTCAAGAACAATTTAGGTGGTAAAAAAGCAGGTGGAGAAAAAAATAATTTGCTCAGTTGAGATTTAAGGAAGGAAATTCTAGTATGATGTCTCTGGCTTGGTCTACTGGACCAATTTAGGAATCATCCTGTAGCTTTAAACTCCTCCTTAAATCCGGAAATCAATCTTTCTAAAAGAATTTTTAGATAAATTGCAGAATCTGTACTGGCCACACAGACAACTTGCATATATTGTGTGTGAATCATTACAGTACAGAAAATCTGCAATTGATACCACAGGTCTCATGTTTTTCAGGAGGTAGAAGAACAGCAGCTTGTAATCATTACCAATCAACTTACACTGCATCATATTTCATTTCACATGGAAAAGAGGGACTGTTAGTCTATTCCACTGCTGAGCAGAAATGAGTAATCAGCTGAGCCCTAAATATTTCATTATGTTAAAGCTCAATTATTCTAATGTTTTTGTGGAGTCCATGCTGCTATGTTTACAGCTAAGAGAATTTGAGGTCAAAACAAAGTTATTTTTCTCTTTTAGGAACTCTGTTCCTATTAGTAAAATCCTAACCACTATATTGGTTTTGAGATGCACTTTTTAAACGGCTGCTTTACCTGCAAGGCATCCCTGGCACATGCTGACATTTGTACCCTGCATGCTGGCTCTCCCTGATTGACTGTGGAGTCACAAAAGTGATATAATTATTGGGTCCTATGAATGAAACATTAAATCTGGGAGGGTTAAAGAAATACAGAGGGAATTGCATTTGCTGGCATTTAGTGCTTTCCACCCTGTTGAATATGTGATAATAGAGCTGGGCAGAATAGATTTTTAAAGAATTTGAATAGCTTTTTTTCAACGAGGTGATAGATGAACATGTAAAACCATTTAATTTTTTATTAAAGAGGGCTTTTTTGGACTTCAGATCCAGCAACAAATTGAATGACCAGGTGGGGAAAAAAAGACTTGAATATGTTGGAAAAAAAAGATTTTTTCCAACATATTCAAGCCATTTTTCCTTCACAATATGATAACTGTACAAGAGGTATGCAGATTTATTCTGTGTATAAAGGTGTTTGAGGTCATTGTTAGCAACTTCGCTAATGTTTTATTTGCATGATTTAAAAACCAAGAAAACTCTGTTTGAATTTGAAAATACTGTTATTTTGAGTTTTTTAAGTGATTTTAATGAACAATCTTAGCTGTGACTATCCAAAATACGAAAAAAATTGGTTGAAAACAGCCCTTGTTTTTTTTGAAATCCTGCCATACTAGCACACAAAGCTTTAATGTTAGTGACGTTTGACAGCTATTCTCTCTGCTTTTGGCATCCCCTCTAAATTAAATTTTGTATGCTACCAGCCAGCTCTTAGAAACTGAGATTTCAATTTATTTGATCGAGTCTTTTTGACTTAGCAATGTGTCTGAGCATCTGAAATATATTTAAAAATATTTATACATAAATAAACAGCATTTGAACCATGACTAAGGATAAGAATTTTTATTCTGAATAGGACAGATATTACAGAATGCTTGTTGTTTCAGAAGTGTCTTCTATAAAGTAATTTCAGATGCTTGCTACTAGCAGCCTGGGTATTGATATTTCCAAACATGGCTTAGAGTCACTGCTATTTTTAGGTATTCTCTGAGCATTTGAATACTTCCTGTCTCCTGGTAGTGCAATTCTGTTGCCTCTCACCAGTTCCATCTCATCCAGCTTTGTTTACAAACTGTAAAGCTGGAGCATTCATGGCAAATAGAGCTATTGAATGCTGTAAGTAATAGTTTTTAGAACAGTGGTTTCAATATGAAACCAATAGCTTTTAAAAGCAAGATGCAAAGCAAACCTTTCTAGTATGGAGTTGTCTGTGCTGGGTGTAGCATGTGGTACAGAGATGCAGTTTTCAGGATTTATTTTGATTATTAGCATGTAAATAATATACCTCCTGGGACAGGGAAAAGAGATAAGTGATTATGTGAGACAAAGGAGAAACGAACAAGCAGACAGGAATAATCATATCCCTTATAGAGCTAAAGAGTGTATTGGCTGTCCTACATTATCTCACTAAAAAATCAATGAGATTTCTCAAACCCAGGAGGCAGACTACTGTGCATTTGAAGTAAATGTCAGGTGTCATGGTAAAAATGCAGACCAGTTTTTCAAATCAAAAAGATTATTCCTGTATGCCAATTCCATCTTGCTATCTGCAAGCAGAAAACTTGTCCTGGTGTGCAGGCTTTAATTTCTCTACAAAAGATAAAATGAAAGATTGCTAGAGTCCAGAGGTCTTCCTGCAGAACAAAATCAGTTGGAAAATATAACCCAGTGCAATCGCACATGCATCAGTCAGGTTGAAGCCTGGCTCCCAGTAGGTTCCCTTGTATTAAGTATACATAAAAGTTTGTGACAATTTAGGTATGATGTTTGCAGAATAAATGCATTAACATTGTAGTAATTATTAAAATTAGAATAAATCATTGCTTTTACATATTCAATGAACAAGAAATTCAGTGAATCCATAGTCAAATAAATCGACAAAATACTTTTTTCAAGCAGATAGGGTAACTTTAGCAGGCAAAGTGATATTTTGCTATGTAATCTGATAAATGTACATCTTATTAAAGGCTGAGTGCTTAGTTGTTTGTATACCAATATTTGGTCAAATTAAATAAGTCACTAATCAATTAGAAGGCCAAAACATTATTTCAGTTTATGCAGGCAAAGTTATCCCTCTGGACTGTGATGGTCAATGTGAAAGCAGTAGGTAAGAGAAAGGCTTCCTTAGTTGTGTTATTTTCAATAATAATTGAAAGTAGGATGACACTAATTAAAGTCACTATCAGGGATGAGACCTCACAGGGTCAGGTTTAACACTGGTGTGTGCAGGTGCCATGAGGTGATGAAGGACTGGGAACTGAGAAAGGAAGGCCTGTAGCTCCCTACCACTGCCAGGTCCTGGTGCTTTGGTCACTGCGACAAAGGCACATGAGCGGGAGGGCCAGGGAGGAAAAGCAAAGGGTGGAGCTGCTTCACATCATAATGGAAAGATTTTGCCAAGCCTAAGAGGGAACAAGGGGAAAAGTAAAAGCTGAGATGCAGTAGAAGTGGTATTACAATAAAACAATAGATGAGGGCAGTACAGACAGATTTTTCGTTTGTGTGAAAGAGTTGTAGAAGTATGAAAAAAAATCTATATAAAGAAAGCTTGGTTTGACCAAAACTTGAGGGCTTTTAAAAAGATGTATGTGAATATTTCAGGCTTTCAACCACTTAGAATTTCATACTATCTCTTGTTTGAGTAATCAGATTTTAAACCATTACACACACTGGCACATACTCTGTCCCTCCAATCTTCTGTTCAATGCTGTGAAGAATGAACAATCTATTTGAACCACCTTTTTTCAGGTTCTTCCAGTATGAATGCCCTTTGATTGCCAGAACTAAATACACAGATATTTATCAGAATTTTTTGAAGCATGAGAGGAAAACTAGAATTATTGTTGTGAAAAAGAAATGGCTTGATTAGCCAAATTACTCTATGGTAACTCAATGTTCACACTGTGGATTGTCAGAAGCCAAACATATTTATATTGCACAGGAGAAGGGGCTTTGCTGGCTTAGATTTGGGAGGGGATCTTTCAGAGACTCACAGAATGGCTTGGGTTGGAAGGGGCTTTAAAGATCATCTGGTTCAAACCCCATCCCTGCCGTGGGCAGGGTTATCTTCCACTAGACCAGGCTGCCCATTCAACCTGGCCTTGAACACTTGCAGGAGCTGGCTATCCACAGCTTCTCTGGGCAACCTCTGCCAGTGCCTCACCAGCCTCACAGTAAATATATTCTTCCTAGTATTTCATCTAAATTTACCCTTTTTTCAGTTTCAAGCCATTTCCTGTTGTCCTATCCCCTGTGTGCTCTTCTCCCTGATATACTAATGTGACTTTACCAACTTCTTGCAACTTCAACTTCACCTCCTGCTGTTTGCTCATTCAAGTAGCTGGGATGGGTTTTCTTGCACTATATAAGAGTACAAAGGTTATGGGCCCTGACTTGTATAGTGATGCTACCCTAAGGCAAACAATAAGATAAATATTCTTCTGGGCTTTCTGTGATCTGTGTTACTATAACACCAAAGCAACAAAGAATTTATGTGTGCTTTCATCATCCTTTGTGAAGAAAATGGCATTTTGAGGGGGAGGAGGAAAGGCAAAAAAACAGCAATAACAACAAAAACAAAAACAAAAAAAATTAAAAAGCCACAACAACAAAAAACCTGCAGCCAAATCAAGATCAAAGCCATATTTCTAAGCCTCTGCAGACTTCAGATACCTCATTGATTGTATAAAACTGAAGAAATCCCTAAGGTCTGATGTTTGAAAGCACCCAGTGTTGCTTAATATTTCTGTAGGTATTGCACAAAACGTGTCAACACTCCGATTTTATCTATGGTACAAAAGAAACAATAAGACAGAGCTGTGTCAATTGAGATGAATTCTAAAATTGATTCTTTTCTTTAATGTTGCCAGCAGCACAAAAAATCAATTTAATAATGGATTTTCTTTCAGTTAATTATTATAAGAATTACTTGTTTTTAGAAAGCACTTCCCCATAATTTATCAGTCCAGTCTTAATCTCTTAAATTAGATTTATAATTACTATGGATTCCAGTCTATAGAAGAATGGTAGTAATAGTCACATTTTTTGTCTTGTCGTTTTCTGTTTGTTAAAAGTAAACTGATCAAACCAAATATTCAGTACAAATGTAGTAAATAAAAAGCATTTGGTCTTTTCAAGATAGTGATCAAATTAAGCATGCATAAACCAAACAAACCTGTTAAGGAGAGAAATGCTGCACTTTGATTTATTTTTGGCCATTGCATTTTTATGACAGAAGACATTTTCTTAAGTGTCGACATTTTGTTGCTACTTATTGTTTTCAAATATTAATTTAGTAATCCTTTGCTCTTACATCAGGCCTGCAGTTTATAATGTGATTTACAGAATCTGATCTGATGCATTCCCTAAAGCAAGTAACCAAGTCCATCCAAATTGATTCTGCCATTGATTTCTCAGCCTGTAAATTTGTGTGGATTGCAGCACTTTATTTGCTCCTTTACTCCTGGATCTATTAATGTAAATCTTCCTTTCTTCTTTCCCTCCCTTTTTATTTCCTTCCCTGTTCTCCTTTAAAGAGGTGCTGCCTCCCTTTATTCTGATTTCTCTCTTCTTTCCTCTTTTCTTTCCTTTTTTCTCTTCTCTTTTCCCCCCCTCCCTTTTGCTGCCTTCTGTCAGTCCAGGAATGTTTTCATCTCACACTCCTTTCTAATTTCTGCTTGATTTCCCCTGCTGCTCTGCTCTGTTTGTGTGTGGTATAGAGCTGCAGGAGGGTATAAAACATGCACACACCAAATTAAAGTGCTAGTACGCTTTGTTAGCACCTATAAATTTACCTTCAGCTGTATTTATCACAGAAGAAATTGTAAATGGGATAAATAGTTAAAGCTGGAGGCTGAAACATGAATTTCAGAAACACTGGATGTCAGACTGCTCCTTTTTCCAGGGTAGCTACAGAGTGCCATCTATTGTATCCAAATAAAACATCTTCACAGAACAAGCTGAATCAAAAGGGACCCACAAGGATCACTGAGTCCAACTCCTGGCCCTGCACAGGACATCCCCAAGAGTCACACACTGTGCCTGAGATCATTGTCCAAATGCTCCTTGTGCCCTGTCAGGCTTGGTGTTGTGACCACTGCCCTGGAGAGCCTGTTCAGTGCCCAAACACCCCCATCTTAAAATAAGTTCTGCCTTAGTTGCTGTTTTCTGCAGACAGCTAGAAATTCTGAGTGCTTTAACTACAAGCAAGATATTTGAGTTGCTTTTCTTTCAGTTCTCAACTCTCCCATCATCATGTCATCTTTAAGTGTTTGATTCCATCACCTCCTTTACAGCATTTATCTCCATTTTGTCTTGAGTTCTCTCATTTGTACTGGAACTACGTTCATAATGATTTTTCACAGAGGCAAAGGAATTTTTCCTAGTGTTGTTTCCCATATATTCAAGAAAAATTGGAACAGCTGTTCTTAGACCTTCTTAAATATCATATTAAGGGTTGACTGTAACTTTTACACCAGGTGATAAAATACATAATACCCTCATCTTCAGCTTGGACATTTCAGTGAGTGTTGATAAAGCATTAGCAGGTAGCTAGTTGCTGCATCACTCTTAAAAGATCACTTGGGCAGTGGCTGGTATTGTAGTTGGTTTCCTTAAGAAATATTTTTCCTACTTCAATTTCATAAATGTTATATCAACTTTTTTACCATCATAAGCCCTTTTTTTGGTTGTCATTCTAAGTACACTATACAAGTGTGAACAGTTACATATTTTTTTAAGTATATTTATTATATTAAGGTGAATTGGCATATACATTCTACTTCCCATAGCTTTTGTAGTACAGTAAGGGCTTAAGGCTATTTTTATAATGACAACAGCACTTAGGTGTTCTTGAGTCCACCTTTCAGATTCTGCAGGGTACTCAGATATGAAAGAAATACAAAGACATGTTAAGGATGGTCAGCCCCTATTCAGCCAAATCTGAGTCATGACCAAAATGATCTGATTAGGTAAAAGAGCAGGGTCTGAAACCCATTGCATTCGAATCACAGCTTCTGACATTTTCCCCTTATTGTCTGAACTTCCTCTGAACATAATCATCCAAGAGCAGAATGTGAATTTTGCTGTCAAAAGGCCAAAATTATAAAACAGCACTGGCAGCATTTTAAGCATAAATCTGCTGACTTGATCAGAGACAGGGATTAATAACTGGGCCAACATTTTGTTGAGCTGCACAGCTCACTATTCAGTAGATACCCATTTGTATTGACCTAGTTTTGTCCATGGCCCTGGCTTTCAACTATTTGATCCAAGCTGCCTGTCATATGTGCAAATACTCATTTTTATTTTGAACAAGATCTCTTCTGATTTCTCACCAGCATAGCATGCAAATATATTGGTTTGACTTCGCTGCCTCTTTTTCCTCAATATTCTGGTAAATAATAAATGGCAGCTGCTCAACTCTTGCACAGTATTTCTGATGTGTAGGACTTGAAGATGACAAGTGTCACCATATCATTATGTGGATGAGGAAACTGAAGCTGGGAGAACAAATGAGTTGCCAAGAACACTCAGCAGTGCATGGGCTAAGCAAAGAATAAAACCATGCTTTCAGCTCACTGTCCTAGTTCTGCTCCAACCCCCAGGCCACACTTCTAATTAAAAACCTGTTTAGACTTCTTAGATTCTGGATCACATTATGTCTACTCTGCACATATTTCACAAGGTGTTAAATGAGTTGCCACAAGGCAAATCAACAGCCGTGATGCAAAAGCAAAAAAACCTCTACCTTTATTTTCTGAATCTTCAAAATACTTCAAAAATACACAAACTCAATATGATGTATCTTTTGCTCACAACTGTACTTTTAACTGTTTTCTGACTTTACAATGTTAAAAAAGTCAAGAGATGAAGGACCATATGGAGTAGAACTAACACTTTGCTTTAGTCTTCTCTTTCAAATATATGAACCTTCAGTTTCAGAAAGCTGAGATGTTACTTTAGCATCATAATCAAGTTGGGGATACCATTTGAATATTAGCCCTGGGCAAAGATCAACAAAGGCCTGTAATTTCAGAAGTACCATGTCAAGATAAAGTCTCCATGTATCCATAAGAGTAAACTCCTATCAAATAAGGCATCACTCAATTTAATCACTTTTCCTTTTTTCTCTGTTCTTTAAAAACAAAACAGAAATGAAATATCCATTTGTGTGATGCAGAACTGGTATAATATGGAGGAAAGATTGAATCTTTTGTACAAGAAGCATTCTGTAGAATGTGTGGCTTTTTTTGCAATTTTTTTTTTTTTTTTTTTTGTAAACTTAAAGAATGAGTAGAGCATCCTATTTCTCTGGGAGGAGTCACAGACACCTATATGTATGTGTTTGGGAGACTTGCACGGCTGCTGGGCTTAAAATTTGTATGTCATAATTGAACAGCATTTACACTTTTTCTGAAAATTAAATTGTTAGAGGGATTTGAAATGGGGTAAGTACCAATAAACATGGAGTGTGTGTATGTATATGTGGTTGTGTATGCTTGTGTATCCAAGGGAGAGCCAGTTCTGAGGCCTTGTGTGTAGAGACTGGGAACAAGAATACTTGGGACCCTTTCTCAAGGATGCTACCTTGATTGCTTAGCAAAGTTACCTATTTCTGGAAATAAGTATTCCAATCAGTAAATTGCATGTTATGTTTACATCCTGTGGGTCATATTTTCAATTTACAGATGGAAAGAGCTGTGTGAGATATACCTATTATTATTTATTGATTTCTGTCATAATTAACAGTTTTTAATGAGCATGGCAAAAGCAGGTAACCCTGGGGCTGGTTCAGTGATAAAGCTGCAATGTGACTTAACAAATGCATAATCCTGATACTGTCAAACCAAAATTTTTTAATGAGATTCTGCTGGATTAGCTTGATCATATAAATGTTATTTGCTCCAAATCTGTCAGGATCACAACTGCCATTGCTTTGCTTGGAGTTGTAAGTTTTTTCTTTGTTCATTTGTTGCAAAAGCAAGACTAGAACTTAAAATAAAAAGGTACTATATAATGATTGGATACCTGGATATATAGTATTGCTATAAATTAGGTTATTAAATATATTCAGTGTTTTGTTTTTCCTTTTAATAAATTTGTCACTTAACATAGTGAAGATGACTCCAATGGGGTGAAATTAATAGAGATGTTTTAATTCAACCATGAGGGAAATAAAATAATGCTGGTGGATTCCTACCTTATCTGTTCACCAGTTAACAGCTTTGTCATCTGTTACATGGTTTCTTTAGACAATAGCAGGCCATTGTGTCTTAGGCAAAATATAGTGTGCTTAAGATGCTATGCAAAATGCATATGCAATAAGAGTGCCTAAACATTACCATTTTGTTTCTATACAGAGAGCCTCGAAAAATCATCCTGCACAAGGGCTCCACAGGACTTGGTTTCAACATTGTGGGAGGTGAAGACGGGGAAGGCATTTTCGTGTCTTTCATCCTCGCCGGTGGGCCAGCGGATCTCAGCGGAGAACTGCAGCGAGGAGATCAAATCTTATCTGTAAGTGTTTCTCTTGGGCTGTCCTGACCAGCTTCTTCATCTTCTTCTTGGCTTATACCTCAAGGGGCACACAAAGAAGTCTTTCTCATTTCCATGTTGTGAAATCTGAGCTGCAAACAGTTTATTCCTGAATATTTTGGTTATTCTGCCCTTGGGGTTTAGAGCATTTGTTACTGGTGTTACTTGCATTTAGCGGGGAATGAGACTTTTCTCTACTTAATGCTACCAGCACTATGGTAACACCTCAGGGAGGACCTAAGAACATTACAGACCTAAGCATCCCATATTTTGGCCCATCATCCAATTCCACTTTTCCCAAAACACACTACTGAGTCCAAGGATATTTCTCAATTTCACCTTTTCTTGGAGAACAAGCAGTAGGATGAAATCATCTATACTCAGGCTGCCATCTAGTGTGCACTCAACTGCTTAGCAAATAGCTACAACAAGGAGATTAATTCGGTTATGTTCATTATCTCTCTGCCTCTGAATTTGATGATCCCTCTGAAATTCTTTTCAAATCTTATTGCATGAAATGCTTTTTAGCCTGAGGTTGCATTTTGCATACTTAGACTCAAAAACATCTTTTTAATTTTTCATTCATGTATATAATGGTGTCACACGTTTTAAAACCAGAACATTTGTGTTTTAGGCTCTGACAAGTAATCGAACATCTGACTGAAATAATCTGAATATAAAGAAATTTGAATAACAATGAAAGCTGGAAATGTAGTTAAATATTCATTGACATTATTCACATTCCTTACAGGAAAAAAAAAAAAAAAAGACTATCTCAAACTGATGCAGATGTGACTGTTTCATGTGAAGAACAACAATAGCCTTAAGGCAAAAAGCTGAAATACCGGAGTTATTTATCCCAGATAAGAGATGGATGCACTAGGCTGTGGCATCACACTGCTTCCCACTGTTTTGCCTTCCGTCCCTGTGAATCCTGCATCCCTGGCTGTAATTTAGTTAGTGTTGAGTGTGGAAGATGGCTTCAGCCTGGATGGTGATGTGGTTATGCAACACTTTCCTGGTCAATGTTTAAATTCATAACAAAGGTGGATATAGTTTTCCTACTTTGCTAAGGATTGTATTGGCCTATTCTATGAAAAATGAATTTACTTTACACCTGTCAAAGTTTTTGTAAAAAGTTGTAAAAAGATGGCTGGAGGTGATATGTAGAAAATCTGGTTAAGTTATCACCACAGAATCACAGAATAATGAGGTTGGAAGAGACCTCTAAGATCATGGAGTCCAGCCTATGCCCTAACACCTCAACTAGACTGTAGCACCAAGTGCCGTGTCCAGTCTCTTCTTAAACACATCCAGAGATGGTGACTCCACCACCTCCCTGGGAAGAGCATTCCAGTACTTTATTATTCTTTTGGTGAAAAAATTTTCCTAATATCCAACCTATACCTTCCCTGATGTAGCTTGAGGCTGTGTCTTCTTCTTCTGTCAGTTGCTGCCCGGTGGAAGAGACCGACCCCCAGTTGTCTACAACCTCCCTTCAGGAAGTTATAGAGAGCAATAAGGTCACCTCTGAGTCTCCTTTTCTCCAGGCTAAACACCCCCAGCTCCCTCAGCTGTTCCTCACAGGGTTTGTGTTCCCAGCCCTTCACCAGCCTCGTTGCCTCCCCTGGACGCGCTCGAGCGTCTCAGTGTCCTTCCCAAACTGAGGGGCCAGAACTGGACACAGCACTCCAGGTGTGGCCTCACCAGTGCCCAGTACAGGGGAAGGTGCTCCTGCTGGCCACACTATTCCTGATACAGGCCAGGAGCCATTGGCCTTCTTGGCCTCCAGGGCACACTGCTGGCTCATGTTCAGCCGGCTGTGACCAGCACCCCCAGGTCCCTTTCTGCCTGGGCACTGTCCAGCCACACCGTCCCCAGCCTACAACACTGCAGGGGGTTATTGTGGCCAAAATGCAGCACTTGGCACTTGGAATTATTAAACTTCATCCTGTTGGACTCTGCCCATCCATCCAACTGATCTAAGTCTCTCTGCAGAGCCCTCCTTCCTTCCAACACAAGCTCCCAGCTGAGTGTTGTCTGCAAATTTACTAATGAAAGACTCGATGCCCTCATCCATGTCATCTATAAAAATGTTAAATAGAACTGGTCCCAGTACAGAGCCCTGAGGGACACCACTGGTGGCTCAACAAAGGGAGGCAGTAACCTGACATTGTGAGGATCACAACAGTGTATTTTATCTAGACCTGTTCCTTAAAAGTGCTGTAAGAAAAAATGAGAAAGAGCAAATTAAGGGTATTTAGGTGCTGTTGGTAATCCACACAGGCAGGCAGGCAGGACATCCACAAGACCACATCTGAAATGCAAAGAGTAAATTTATTTAATTACCTCGCTAACTGGAGGATCCCAAAGCAGCACCTGGGCAGAGACACAGGAGTGAGAACACAGGAACCATCAGGCTCAGTCCACCCTGAGGGGTGGCAGGGCTGTTCTTTGCACCCACCTATTGAGGGCCCATACACATGGAGCTTACCACCATGCTGTGATCCCTGTGCTTTTTGTGTTCTCTGAGCTCTGATCTTCTCTCTCCCAAAGCAGGGAGCTCAAGCATGTCCCTGAGAGTGCCTCCAAGTCCCTCAGGCACCTACATTATCTCTAAACAGAAATTCTGCTTCGCAAAACAGACAGAGGATAGACAGCAGTGGGCATAGTCTAAGGGGTATATTCCTATACTGATATTCTCCAGGCCTCAGCATTCCCACCTGCAAGGTTTCTTGGAATTTCACATCCTCTTCTGAACACTTCTGCTTTTAACATTTTCCTCCCAACAATGCCTTAAAGAGCTGTCCAAGTAGAAAGTTTCTGGGGAATTGCAAGAAAATCCAAATAGATTATTATAAAGTTATCCTTATGAAGAGATAAGGAAGTCAGCATCTATGTCAAGAAGAGCAGAGACAAGAAACCCAAAGAATGGAAACAGAACTATCTTCAGGACAATCATGCAATTTATTTGTCTTTGGTTAGATGCAGCAAAATAGGGCTGACTAACAGAGACTAATGAGATCAAAGCCTTCCACAGTATATTGTATTCAAAAATCCAGAAGTTCTAATAAAAATTTTAAAGTCCATTTTCTTTTATTTTTAAGCAGGATGTATTTACAACTGTATGCTACAGCCACAGTAAAATTTTTAACTCTAATTTTTCTGTTTTGTAGTGACATTTTCCATAAGTTCTAATTAATGTTACTAGTGTTGCATCAGCATTTACTTGTCATGCAAGAGTTGTTTATTTGTTCATTGAGCAGAGAGGGATGGAAATTATTACTAAATTAGACTGCGTACATATCCCCAGGCAATCACTCAGTCAGGCCCTTGTTATTTATTTAGTCACAAATAACTATTATGGATCCATTTTGCCATACTAAGAAAAAAACAGTTTCATGCACAGAGCTCATTAATCTTGTACCATTGTCTAGTGAAGGGTCCCAGACACCTTAATTTTATAAGGACTGCAGAAAAAATGTCTGTTTCTCTGTGTTTGTTCCTTCTTGTCTCATCCCTCAGGAACACTTATTTCCCTACAGAAATATTTTTCCCATTTGTTTCTCAAAACATGACAAATCTGATTAACAAGAACAAATAGTACCCTCAAAGCTGCTATTTCTAATCAGATGAAGCTTGGTTAAATTTCTTACAGACAGGAAGTGTAGTAAGTGATTTAGAGATCTGAATTTAATTTCTTATGAGATTGGTATTGCAGAATTAAAATGAAGCCACAAGAGTTCATCTATTGTTATATTTTATTGCCTTTACAACATGGTGTGACTTGCTTTTTGGCCAATCTCTCTAATATTTATTATCTTTCATTGTTGTCCCTGCCCATTGCAAGGGAGTTGGACTCGGTGACCTTTAAAGGTCCCTTCCAACCCAAACGGTTCTATGATTCAATTTAATCAGTTTAATCAATTTAGCTGGTGTCCTTCTGTGTGACCATAGGCAGGGTGCTTCATTTTCCTAAGCCTCAGTCTCCCAGGTGGACAGTGAGGTTCACAGGCTTTCTCCTAATTCATGCCTGTGCTATGAATATGGCAATGTTGACTGCTTGAGAGCTTTGGAAATGTACCGATAAAAATACCTAAAATAGGCTGCAAATCCACCAGTGAGACCCAGCAAGGCTTTGCCTCTACATGCATTGCCTTGGAGAGACACACTGAGGCTGTATAGATGTATACCCCAGAGTCAGCCTCCAAGGCTTGCACAAATCCCATAATCTCTGCCTCTGCTTCTGCCTTACTGTCGGGATGTGGAGGGAGGGATCCAACCCTACAGCCCTCCGGGAGCACTGGGAAGGATGGTGCCGCAGCCTTGGCCCCATGGACGAGGGAAATTTGACTTTATTTTTCCCAAATGCCACCAGGTGGCGGCCCAGGATCAGTAATAACAGCTGTCTGCCTTTGGCTGAAACTTCAGGAAAGCAGGGATAACAGGGTTTTTCCTGTCTTCAGTTAATTGGAAATGCTTGAAAAATACCTCAGAAAAAAGACTCGTATTCCCTGTGCAGAGAGAACAAATGAATCATATCTGAACCTTGAAGGTCAATTGAAGAATCATGGGAAATCTTCTGTGTTGGACAGTAAAACATTTCAAATAGCCCAAAAATGAATTTTTATGTTGTGCTCATGAGAAGATGGGGGTTCCTCCCTTTAAGGATTTTCTTAAAATGCTGGTCCCTTCTGCCTACAGTTCATTATACTCCTTTGAGTCACCACCCAACTAACTAATTTTTTTTGTCATTGCTGAATGTTTTTAAAATGATATAATGCACATATCACCAATGTAAGTTCATCACTGTACTAGAATATATCCTCTCCTGTAGTATTTTCCTTATATTAAGTATATCATAACTATTATCAAGTAGCATTTTGAATTCTAATTGACATTAATGCTTAATTTACTACGTGTGCACACCCAGATTAATTTTCATCTCAGATACTTATAGGCCAAAGGAAACAGTTCAGAATATCCATGGAAAAATATAATAATCCATTGTAGAGCAGCAGAAATGAGATGCCATTGTGTTAAATGATTTGTTTAATATCATTTTAGAAGTGTGAGCCAGGTTTATAGGCTGCTTGAACTCAGATCTAACCCCAGGTTCTCCATCTGTAAGGAGAATGCATTCTTCAATAAAAATAAAATGTAATGTTCCTTGATACCATTCTTGCAGTTTTAAGTCCCACTTCCAATGCTAAGGGATATTTTTCTTACTAAAATAGCAATGGGAAACCAGTGTTGGTTAGTCAAAACCACCTGCATTAGAACAATTTTTTTCCATGAGCTACATGCATAAAATGGCCACCCATTGGCCATACACCCTGACAGAAAGCAGTACAAGTCTTATAATTTTTTGAAAGATGTACATAGTGAATACATTACAATTTTTAGGGGAAATTCTTGGGGAGGCAGGAGAAGCAATACAGTCCTTTTCAAAGAAAAATTGCCTCATTGTTTTTTTTGCATTGCAATCTCAAATAAAAATCTTGGTAAAACATAAGTCTTTCTTTTAGGTGACCTAGCCTGAATGCCTCAAAGCATTTTCAGTGCCAAGTGGGCAACTCTTTCAATAGGTACAGGACCTAAAACAGAGAGAATTAGTTTACACATGCAAGTTCAGCAGCAAAATTCAGATTTACAGTTTCACAGAAATAGTTAGTGCATATTGCTCCTTGAATTCCTATGATGACATTTTTTTTTCAAACAGTTTCATAGTTTTCTGTAAGGCTGCATCAAGTTGTGCACAAATGAAAGAATTACGGTGAATTAATAGGCATAAGGAGTTAACAGCAAGTATTTGCATTTGAATCTTAACTTTTGAAGTTACTGAATTTTATGTCTGTGCAAGGTTAAACCTTAGATTAAGATGCTTACAAATAGACATTTACATTTTTGCTGGGTGTCTGGTTGCCATTAATGTCAAAGGAGGTGAGAGAACGTTCAGCTGGCCAGCTGTGAACTGTATAGAGCAGGCTGAATTTATCCATAAGCTATAGTATCTGTATTGACTTCTAAGCTTCAACACCACATGCATTCATATCTATATTTAGGTGTCTTAAACTGCCTCTCACATTTCATGTCAGTTTGCCCTTTTGATATATATTTGCTTTTTCAGCTAACATCATGCTTCCTTAATCACAAATAAAAGTAACATAAAATCGTGAACCATAAAGGCAATATCCATTTTATTTCATTCTCGTGTAGAAATGCTTTATGTTCACAATGGCTGGATGCAGTGTGACTTGGAGCCTGAAAGTAGAATCAAGAGGAAAAGTAGACTGCTTGCTCTGGAGCAAGATGACTGCTCCCAGGCAATGCATCCACGGGTTACTTTAAGGGAATAAAACAACTTTTCTGAAGGGTGATTGCTCAACAGCAGCAGGAAAGAGTAGAAGAAGACCAGGCTGCACTGCAAGAGACACATAGTTCTCTCATAATATTTACATTTCCCCTCTCATCTAACCTCAATTGGGTGAATGAAGTTAACCAAAGCATTCTGTGTGATTTTCCTGTTGATCTGGTGTAGTGTCAGGATGTACTCATGGGGAAAGACAGTATCTTTTTTCCCATGCTGCTTTCTGAGAATTAAACAACTATGGGTTGGGAAGGGGCTGGTGGAGATACTCTGTGGAGTTTTCTGTCACTGGTCCATGGCACTATATAAACCTAGTTTGCAATACCAGTATTTGAGCATCTCACTTCAGTATTGTCTCTGGTGTTTTATACAAGGTTCTTCTTTGAAGAGGGATCTTATCTTAATCGGATTTTGTCTTGTGTCTGTGCATCGTCCTGCTGTTGTTTTTTTGTGAGACATTTGCCATCCCTTATGAACAATTTAAACATTTCTTTGTACTTGGTTCCTCCCACACAACTCCTACCCACCTTCTCACTCACACCTGTAGCCAAAAATACAATATGCATTTGAAAAAACAGAGTGTTCTTCAATTTCTACTCCAAAAATGTCCATATAGAGCAGGATAGAATGTAAGAACTCTGTGCTTACTTACAGCAAATATTTATGCTTTATATTTGCTGCAGTTATATTTGACCTTCAGACTGACTTCCCTTCCTTTGGTACAGAGAAGCTTTCAGCTTTCTAATTTAAAATGGTTATTTTGTTCCTGGTAAAAGCAGTAAAGCTGCTCAGGGCAAATAGTGCATTTTGTTACCTAGTTACAAAACTAAGATAAATGGCAAATACCATTTGGTTTTCCTTCCCAGATTTTCTTTTTTCCAAAATGCAGCTGTCTCAGAAAATGTTTCAAACATCTCTGCAGGGCCTGGTATCTTTTCTCCTTGGATCATCAGTTTGTCCCTTTTGTGTTGTAGTGTCAGGATTGTAACAGATATTCCCTTTGCCTTACAGGAATTGTTTGTAGAGGCACTGACCATATCCTTAGGATGCTTTCTTTCCCGTGGTGGTGTGAGTGGTGCATGACTGTCCTCAGGCATGGGACAGTCTATCAGTTTCTGTGGCCTTTAGCTGCAATTGTCTATAGACTTCTGTAATGTTTTTAACATGAATCCTACTTAGTCAGTATGTTAACTGTGTAAACCTGCTTTGTAGTAATGTATAGAGCACTGCTTAGTGTATAATCAGAGCATTGATTTATATATAGTATATAATTAGAATAGTGATTTAAATGGGTAAATTAGTGCACCTGACTCTTTTAAAGTAGAATTTGTTTGAAAATCAAGCAAGAATGTGTTGCTAAATATATCCAAAGGATCAATACTGAATGGTAGGTGATATATGTGACAGATCTGTAAAAAGAAAACCTGTGGAGAGGAAAGGAGCTGAGAGCACAGGCATTGTCATATGTTAATGGGATGACACCAACTAGAAGGACAAGTAGATTAAGCTCCTTAGAAATATTTAGTGGATTAATCTAAATTCAGGCTTTGCTCATGCTGGGAAGCACAGAGTATATAACCCTGGGAAGCACAGAGTATATACAGGCCCCCTCTGTAGCTAACAGAAAGGTGTAGCCATAACTTACCTTGCCCTAAAGCAGACATTTTACATGGGTCAGATGACCATTTTGCTGTAAAAATTTCTATTTCTTTTCACATATTATAGAGAATTTAGCACAACTTCCCTTTACTGAAATAAATCCCATCCAAACTGACCAAACATTCATGAATCTGTTTTTGGTGGAGAATATAAAAAAATAAGTCAGATAACTCTAGGTTTTATTCTCACCAGTAAGAAAGAATAGCCGAAAAATGGGAGAATGAAACAGATTAATCCACTAAATATTTCTAAGGAGAAAGACAACTTGCCTTTGAGTAACCATATAGTGTAGAGGCAATTTTTATGATTTTGTGCTGAAAGGGAATGAGAAAGTAACACGAACTTCAAAACTAGTTTGCTGTGCAGTCACAGTCATGGAACTCAAGTAATCAATATTGAAAAGTGAAAGCTGAATTAGTCACTGTGGTAATAACAGCCCAAATCTTAAAAATTTATAAGTGTTAGGTAAAATCCAGGGGGAAATTCAGAAAGGCAAAATATAAAGTGAGCTGCACTTTCAAGAATTAGAAAAGGCATCAAGAAAATGTTTGATAAAAAATAGAAAACCAAGCAAGAAATTTATTTCCCAAAGAGTTGAATAAGGGATCATTTAAAAGTGAGGGTTCAAACCTTTAGTGATTTTTTTGTTGTTTTGTCTTTAAAAAGAGATGGATCCACAATAATCCAATTATGGCAGTTATGAAGAAACAGAAAAGTCTTTGAAGTGGATTTAGGCAAAATCAAATTAGAACCTAGATGAGTTAGATGTTGTAAACAGATGAAGTTGATTCTCATATATTTCAGGAACTATTGGATGTAGGCCATTCATAATTCTATTCAAGAACTGAAGGAATTTGGGAGTATAGGTTGCCCAATTTCCAGGGAAAACTTCTGGGAGAAATAGTCAATCTATTTGCAGATACTCAGAAAACAGCAGAAGAAGGAGTACTAATCCTGATGAACTTTTCAAGAATAAATTGTGAAATATCATTTTCCTCCTGAAAGAACATTAGTCACAGAGAAGAAGTCATAAATGTCATTTTACTGCAAATTTGCAGTCCCTGTAATCTACCTATCAACATCTTCATAGAGTAGCATGTCATAAGCCTCCCAAAAACATAGAGAAAAGCAGAAAAAGAGCAAAGATGTTGTCACGGCAAGATCTAATGGAAAGATCCGAGGCAAAACAGCTGTTTAATATAAGTTCAGATATTGCTGACAACCCTGGGAATTCTGGGATTTGAGGATGAGGGTTTATGTCTATATGGGATCATCTGGGTGCACAGTGCTCTGCCTTTTCCAGATAAACTCAGTTTCACCCCTCACAATGCATGCAGACATATGTTCAGTACTCACTGTCATCATGATCAGCCAAAAACATTTCACAAAACTGAGACACCCATGCAACTTCCCTGTACAAGAAGAGAGATTTAAAGGTACAGAAGGCAACTGGGAACCTGGTGAAGAGAAGCTGGGTGCAAATACTGATTTATGCTCTTGAAAAGACTCTCTTATGTATTTAAAGAAATGGCTCTTTGAAAAGAATGAAGTCTCTTTTCTCATGAGGCTGTGGAGTTTAGAACTCATGGCAGAAAAACCCTAGCATCCCCCTTGACAGTAAAAATTAATTTTAATGTAGTATGAACTGTGTCCATGTTAACACTTCCATCTGGAAATAGTCAATCTTGGGGAAGAGAGCTGGTTGCAAACTGTTTTCAGTGTTGTTGGTAAATATATCCAATCTGATGGCTGGAAGAGGAACTTTGACATATTCAGCCTCAAAATATAGGGTGTTTTATTTTGTAATCAGAGCAAGTGGTTGTATTGTTAGAGAAGCTCATAGACTTGTCACTTTGGAGCTTAAAAATAAAATAGACTACTTTCAAAAATACAACCTTAATGGATATTCTAGGGGGAAAAAATTTCCAGCAGCATATTCTGGAATGCTGTATATACTGCTGCATAATTTCATCTCATTAATCTAGGAATTTGTCTTCCAGCTGGATTTCTCTCTCCCCACCACAACTCCACCCACATCTTTCTGCAATCTGTAACATACAGTGGAGTTGTCTTGATGCAGTAACTGTTTCCTAACTTAACTCTCACATTTCAAGCACATGATCAGAAGCTAATAAATTATACCAACAATTCTCTTGAATAAGGTATATCTTTTTTTCCCCAAGGGTGTTAGCTATCAGACCTGTCAGTTCTATGTCATAATATGCTAGTGAATTGGCCTAGACTAGAGGCTCTATATTTCTGTTGTGATTAAATCATCAGTTGCCTCTAAAATCTTCATTTTACTATTGCCTCAGTGAGTAAAAATGGTCTCAAGCCAGACTGCTTGCTCTTCAGCTCCTTATAGTTTAAGGAGGAGTGCACATTCAGTTCAAACATTCTGACTTGGCAAATTTTGGTGTAACACTGTCAAGTAGAATTATATCACATCTGATACACTGAAGATTTGTAATGAGGTTTGCACCCCTCAGTGTTGCTGCACTGCCAGGCTAACAGTGAAAAAGTGAAAGCCAAGCTGCTACTGCTGGACACAATGGCTAAAATCCCTGAGCTTTATTCATACTGAGCTTTGCCCCAGGCTGGACTTTTGCCTTGTGCTCAAACTAACTAGTCTCCAGGAATCGTTCTGCTCAGTCAGTTTTGGGTTTCAGAGTGATTAAAACAATTATCATATGACACGAGCTGCAAAGTAATAGAAATTGGCCATCCATTAAATAGGGTATTGAAGGGATATCTGAAATAGTTTGTGAGAGGAGTTTTCTGAGATCTTTTTGAAAAAAACAAGTCAGATATACCCTGAATCTAAACAAGCAAGCCTCCAGAATGGGAACAAAAGGAAAATTACTTAGAGAACACAAGAGCTATTTCCTTTCCACTGGTTATAAAAAACATGGTTTATTTGAGAGTATGTATATTTTGTATATTCAAAGTGTCTGTGTCATAATCTTCATCTGGAGAACCACAAATAAATTATGAATGTTGTGATTCAGGGAGTTTTAACATGAAACATGAGCACTGAACATTTACTTACATCATTCCAGTAAGACAGTCTACCCTTCAGCCATTGACATGCTGCCTCATGGTCACTGGGTTGAGTTCAGGATGGATTTGCTGTGGCACAAGCCAATGGCCATCTCATCTCTCACAGCCACAGTGCCATACTCTGAATGTGCAAATATGAAAACACCTATCAAGAAAACTCAAGGCAAGGATTTCAATTTTTGAATTAATCGCTAACTCAGTGCTCAGGGTCACGTCTGTCTCTAAGCAGCTTCTAAAATTGTTTTGCCTTTTTATTTCAGTTCCTGAGTACCTATTTCTTGTTGGCTTCAGCTGAAATGAAGTTCTTATCATCTTTGAGGTATCAGGAACTTGTTAAAATGGAAACCTTTACTTAATTTCAGAAGCAAGAGAGTTTCAATCATTATTTCTGCTTATACTCTCCTTTGAAATTCAAATGTGGAGCAAAACCCCACAGCATTATGAGTAAAACTGAACAATGCTGGCTTAGTTATATCCATTCAATTATGCTTGCAAATGTGAGAGTTAATTTAGGAAACAGTTACTGAATGAGGAAAAATACCTTTTAGATGTATAGGGACACCAAGGTATATAGAATAAATGCTACTAAAAGAGGCATGTCTAAATGACCCAGGATGAGAGCAGGAGACAAGAAAATGAAATGCTGAAAAAAGAATTAGAGAGAAAGAGGGATATTTCAGAAAGGCAGGAAAGTGAATGGAAGTAGCAGTCATGTGTGAATAAAAGCTGTAGGAGGGAGGAGGGACAGTTTGATATTTTACCAATTCAGAGTAGAAAGAGAGCAGGAACTGCAAAGCAGAAGGAATGTGTGAATGGTTGAAAAGATGACACTGCAGTGAGATCCATGAAATGAGGTGGAGGCAGGAATATAAGGGGTTTTGAGTGACCACACAGAAGGAGAAAAAAAAAAAAAACCTAGCAACTAGATTTGAATTTAAGAGCTAATTATGAGCTCTCCATTTTAACAATAATGAATACTCTTACTAAGGATTGTATTTAATGGATGTTTCATGTATAAAATGGATGAAAAATTTGTTTATATTTATTTTTAAATCAGCTGATAGACTTGCCTGTGTTATTAGACTAGTATAGTACTCCAACAGGTATTTTTCACAGGTAATACCAGTTGGCTTAATATGCAAAAAGTATGTGTTCCTTTGTCTTGACTTTACCATTTAGTAATGTGACAAAATGCTATTGATCACCTTGCAGTTGCTGAATCACCTCCAGTCCAGGCTGGTACTTGAACAAGCTGGTAGCTATTTAGTGATCTGAATAAAATATTTTTAATGTCCATTTAGGCTCCAGTAAGTCCATGTGTCCTTTTCAAAAGGTGTCATTTACTTCTTAAACTAGTTTTATTCATTAAACTAGTTTTGAGGAATTCTGATGGAATTGAGGGGAAATGGCTCTTAAGATGTCATTCAGTGAAATTATTTCAGTCTCAAAGTTTGCAAATCTGGCATCATTCATAAAAGCTACAATCACATAGGAAGCCTATCTTGTATCAGAATTTCTGTACAGTTTGGATTAAAACATAAGTCTTTGCCTATGGTTCTAGGCTGAACAGGTGCTGTTTGGAGTGATTCATGTGGTCTGGTGAGTCATAAATCTTGTTGGCTCCTACTGTAAAAGGCAGTGTGTGCAAGACACCTCTTCAAGAACATAATATTTTTTTTTCTGCTCCAAATATGCTATAATATCCTTTTATTTTGGCTTAGCTGCCTCCTTAAAGTTCCTGGCAGAAAAAGGCATGATACAGCTCATGCCCCAGCAGTGGTTCTTGTTTTCCAGAGAGAGAAGAATTTGCCTTTAGGATGTCCAGCTCCTCAGAGCATAAAGACCAGTTTGCCAGAGGCAAAAATTGTAACTCTAAGGTAGCCAGATGAGGAAGATTGAAAAGGTCACTGAAATTGCTGGCCCATAAAAACAGAGAAGGAGGATGTTGGGCATGGAGAGGAGCAGATGTGACATGATCCTATGTTTTCAGCAGAGTTCAGAATGAGAAAAATCACTTTGCTTCTCTGTGCAGCTCTAACTAAACAGTAGAAAGTGTAGGCTCAGAACAGATCAGAATTGAGAAAAATGAGAGAAAAACAATAAATCTAGAGTGAAAATACAGCAGAAGCTGGAGAGTGAAAACTCCCCCCTGTATATTCCTTCCTTCCTTCCTTCCTTCCTTCCTTCCTTCCTTCCTTCCTTCC
>VZRH01004459.1:320459-352935 GCA_013397555.1 Urocynchramus pylzowi | reverse complement strand
TTTTTTTTTTTTTTTTTTTTTTAACTGTGGACCTTCTAATGCTGACCAGGGAACATAATCCATATCCATCTCCACAGTTTAGGAACTCAGGAATTCTGGAGTATTCCTTTAAGCTTTTCTTCCAATCATCCTATGCTTTTGTGGGACTCTATCAAGGACTTCAGTTACAAAAGGGAAAAGCACACAGATAAAAACAAAGTTCTCTCTTAAAGGGAAGATTACTTGGCTTCAGAGTTGTCTTCTTCAGTCACAGAATCAAGGCTGATGTTTCCTTTATGCCATGATATAGGCACTGTTCTTAAATTTAGGAATCCTGCTCACACTTCACAAAACTGTGACTATAGTGCTCAGTTATTGAGTAATTGTAGTGCTGGTACATCTGTGCTCAATGCAATGTAGCATCAAGTGTCATAACACCATCACTGAGGAAAGGAAGGGAACAGCACCTCTTTTTCTACAGCAGTACCCTAATTTGTGTTCCTTACAGGAAGCTGGTATTCTCAACAGCTCTTGCAAAGTCCTAGTTGACATCATCTTCCTCTTTAGGTATTTTCACTGTTGTAGATTAAAATAGGGTAGATTTTTAAGGCACTGAAAGTTCTGCTTCTCTCCTTTTGTTCTTTTAGAATGCACTTAATTATTGCTCTCTAGGGTCATATATTCCTAGACTGAATTTCAATGAGTGTTTCCCAGAGGTTTCAGTGCACAATTTTAATGAAAGCTTTTGAACCTTTGGTTCATTTTTTTGAAAGCTTCTACCAGCCATTGTAACATCCCAGGGAGATGGGACAACTGAGGACTCCTGTGTTAAATTATGAAGTTTATCATGTTATATTTGCCCCATGCTCATAATTTCTGTGTACAGTCAACAGTTCTACAACATCATGCAGTCTTCTGGATCAGAAGCTGTGTTACCTCCTGGGCTTTATGTAATTGCTATCACAAATTAGTTTTCTAATAGTAATAGTCTAAATGTTTTTGCATACTAGTAAGGACTAGTTTTTGTCATGCAAGTAAGGAAGAAATTTTTTATGATGCCTGTGGTGAGACACTGGTACAGGTTACCCAGAGAGGTGGTGGGAGCTCTACCCCTGGAAACATTCAAGGTCAGGATGGACAGGACTCTGAGCCACATGGTCTAGTTGACAATATTGCTGTTCTTTGCAGAGGCTTTTTAATGTTCCCTTCCAACCCAAACTATTCTATGACTCTGTGATTCAATGGTAAATAACAATTGTATTCTCAAAACATCATAATCTCTAAAATTTGATCAAAGACAGCAAGTTAAGATGGACCAGTTTCTAAATGTTACAGAGCCAAATAAATATATTTATAGCAGACTCACTAGCAGTTACTTAAAAAGTTCTATGGAATCAAATTTTTTTTGTAATCCTGAAAAAGTTGTTAAAATTTAAATTTTAAAAACCTTTCTTTTTAGTATGTGCTTAGCCGTATTGCAATGGTACTCGGTAAATGTAAACACAAATATTTGCTATAGCTGAGGATTTGGGTCTAGTGTTTTGGCATATTTACTTCGTATGGCATGATTCTCATTCCTCTCCCTGTCTTTTATTTCCTTTCTTTTTCTTTTCCTCAATAATCAGAACTGGATTTCTGTCCTGCTGAGGTTGTTACATATCAAAAGTTTCCTGTTCTTCTAAAATATTATCAAGTGGAAACCTGTAGAAGTGAGAGGAAAGACAGATAAATACATAAGATAAACAAATACATAAATACAAACATAAATACATAAGTAAAAGAAGTCTCACATACTTTAGTACAGCCAGACAGTAATGCTCCCATTGGAAAGCAGGATTCAAGTTACTGGAGCAGTTAATAAATCTTATGTGAATTCTGTCCCTTCCTTGGGATACTGCTGACAAAACATGTATCACAAATGCAAATCCAAAGAGTTGTGAAAGGGTGAGTTTTAGGGGTGGATTTTCTACTTTGTTCTACTCCATTCCTCTTCCATTTCTTGTGCAGCCAAAAATGGTTAAGAAAAAGAAACCATGTGGAAAGCTGTGTGGATGTTGAACAGCCAGAGTTGAGGAAGCTGTGTCTGATAGCAACTCCATTGCTGCCGTGTGCAAGATGCAGGATATTTCCAGGAAATAGTTGGAGGGGTTGCATGAACAGAAAATAGTAGATGGGGTTTTTGCTCTAAATGTTCCACAGCCAGCAGCTTTTGTTAGTCTCACTCTATGTATCTCTGGGTTTCCTGGTGCTGCTGACTGGGCCTGCAGAGTTTGACTGAAGGAGCAGCTTCTTTGCTTGCAGTATTTTTCAGTGACCTTCAAGCATCACAGAAAATTTATCTTTTGAACTTAATATATTAAGTGCTATTGCTTGATGAAGACATAACCAGAAATGCAAACTCAGTAGAGCAGGAAACACTCAAAAGTAGTGGTCAGAGAATCTGCATGGATAAGCACAGTCAAACTATGAGGTGAGTAGTACTGGTGTGTATCCTCTTTGCTGGTCATAGGAAGATTCCGCTCAGCCTTTTTGATTTTGTACTTTGCTTCTGCACCTGGGCGTCCATCTGACCTTTACATCCATCAGATATTTAGGATCAAACCCCACTTCTGTCTCCCTGTCTAATGTCAAGCTGCTCATACCTGTTGTTGTCCTGGTTCCCTGCGCAGGTGAACGGCATTGATCTCCGGGGTGCTACCCATGAGCAGGCGGCGGCTGCGCTCAAAGGAGCGGGGCAGACGGTAACCATCATAGCACAATACCAGCCAGAGGGTAAGTGAAATAACCTCCTGGAAGGCAGATGGCAAAAGAGAAGTGCTCTGGAGCCACTCATTTAACAGGGTGAGGCTGCTGTAGGTAGTGAGTTTCCCAGTTATCATCAGCAGTCATCTGGAATGAAAGTCAAAGTGACAATTCTATCCCAAGGAAATGGCTGTATTTTTGTCACAGAGCACTCTTTTAAGTGTGCATATAATAACACAGTAATCAACACTTAGTTATTCATTTTATTCTCATTAGTGCTTGTTTTATGTTCTTTTCTAGTCTCTTCCTGGAAATAGGTAGTGCTAAAGATAGGTTAAAAGAGAACAGAAATTCCAGGAAGATCTGACATTGCTTCAAACAGTCAGATTAGAATTAGGCAAGGATAAATGCTTCCTGCAGAATGTGTAGAGCTTCCCGTTATTACTTTTGGATGACAGCATCTTTGTACCTTCAGGGCAATTAGGCCTGGATAACAACTACTTATGAGAGAAAATGACAGCTTTCTAAATAAAAGCATCAGCAGGAAATTCAGCAAAATGTAAGACATTTAAGGTGGGATGCATCTCATTCAAATTCTGCTGTCTAATATTTAGCTTTCTAGAGGTTAAGCTAGTTTCAGTGGGCAGAAGTAGGCACTGATTGATTTGGAGTCCAGAATGAAAGGGCAGAACTCATTGTTGTCCATGATCAGTGACCCAAATGACTATCTGAGGTTCTCAAGCAATTTGTGAGAGGAATATTACTGATTGGAACTCTAGGTGGTTTTCCTCTTCGGCAGTTGTCACTTTAAAGTCTTTGCCAGATTAATTCAGCACGTACAAGTGTCTGTGAAGATTTGCTGGCACCATGTTATCATTTTTAGGAAGCAGTTCCAGCTCAATTCACAAGTTGATTCTGCCTGATGGTGCCCAGCCTAGGAGATATGTACATCTCACAGGTGAAACAACAGCTCTGTAACATGTTCAGTCAGTCAGGTTTTTTAGGGAAGATGAATTAGTGCTTCCAGAATTTATCCAATATGATACTTTAATTTCTTTGGATCCTGATGATAGCACTCAAGGAGAAAAACAGCTTCTATTTTAGTCAAATGTACAATTGTGCTTCAGATGTGGAATCAAGCATCCATTTATTAGTTTATCTGTGCTTGAGTCACCAAACAGAATAAATTGGGCCATAGTAAGAAATGGGCAGATGAGAGCAAATGAAATTGAAAGTATCTATCTTCAGTTAAATAAATGGAACATATTAATAAAAAATGCATGAGTAATAATCAGCATTATTTCAAAGAAGTATTGAAAAGCAATTCCATTACAAATAGAGATCCACACCAGGCTCTGAATGAAGCCATGTTCCTATTAGTTCCAGCAATCTTGTTTGCTGTCTGGTGATTTTACACTGCAATTATCACCATGGTGTCTGGGTACTTGTAGCAATCACTGGCATGTCACAGTTGTTCTGTGCCATTGTTAATACACAAAAAAATACATCTCTTGACAGCTTTTTCCTGTTAGGACTGAACTTCCAGTTGACGTATTTGTACCCTATATTTTAGCAGCTCAGTCCTGTATCAAATTCAGTTTTGGTGAACATACAATTCAAATTATGCTGGTGAAATCCATCAGGTATTATACTGGATATTTATTCCATTTTTCCTATGTCATTACTCCATTCACCAAAGCCCCTGTTGAGGGCAGACTAGTCCCAGCTGCATTACTTCTTGTCAGTGAAGCAAAGCCAGTTTTCTGTTTCAGCCAAATAGCTCAAAACACACCACAGAGAGTGAAGCTTGTGAGGAACCAGGCTCAAAATTTTGGTTTTTTATAGTAAATTATTAAATCTTTAAAGGTAGTGAGGGTTGTTGTCTATAGTTGTCAAGCATGTGTTATTTTACAGCTGAAATATGTAATTTTAATCTGAGATTCTGGTTAATGCAAACTGCATAAGTCAAATGTAAAATGAAATTTGTTTCCTGAGAATTCCCTAACAGCAAAGAAAGATGAAAAAACTTTTAAAGAGTTAAGTAACCTTCACAGAGAATGATTTAAAGATTCATAGGCTACTCAGAAAGACAAACACTCTTTATATGAGACTAAATACTTATTTTATTCTAAAGTTATTGCAGAACTTTTTTTGTCCTTTATTTGAAATTTATACCTGATTTCTTATTTACTGTATCTTATCTTGTTTCATATATTGGAATATAGTCATAACACAGTCTTAAAACTGTGCAGCTGTGCTTCCCTCAGGGGCTTCTCACTTTTAAACGCTTCCAAATCTAGTAAAGTACATAAGCTAAGTTGGCTGGTAGCTTCTTCCTTTTTCACACTAGAAGTTCTGAGTTGTTACTACAACTTCAGGTTTTTCTGGGGAGATCCAAGAATAGTCACTACAAATGTTAATCAGTACATTTTTTTAATGTCTTTGATTATTAAGCCATTAGATGTCATTGCAAAAAAAAAAAAAATTCAATGAACCCTTTAGCTATTGATATTTCAGGTATTGAGTGATGATGATGTAAGTACCAGTCAATACTGTAAGCAAGCTGATGATTAGCAATTAAAATTGTGAGTAGAAAAAGCTTTCTTTTATGCTGTAAAGGAAAGCTTCCAGTATGCTTATCTTGGTATTTTCTCAAAAAATAAATAATATGCTATGCTGTGGGTAGAAAATAAGGTAAATATTATAGAAATAGATTTCATAGTTTAAATGTCCTTTTCCTTGTTTCAAACAGAATCCCATTTGAAGCCTCATATGAACTTCCTTTGCATTTATGTGTAGAGACTTGGCAAAAAAATCTCATAAGAATGGTAACTCCTACCAAAAAAACCCAAAAAACCCCTAGTGCTTGCCATCAATTTGAATAGCTTTTCCACAATCAATATTGTGGTCCCTTTTTTTGTCATCCTGTTTGTAATGCACAAATGCAGAGATGAGCTCAGACAAAACAAAATAGCATCACAACATTTTTTTTGAATGCTGTCAGATCTGTGGTTGATGATGGAGCTCAGCTGAACCACATTGCTCATCCCTCAGATGGAAGCGGTCTGGGTGAAAATGCTGTAAAAGAGCAGAGATACTGTAAATAAAGGGAGAATAGAAGATACAAACAGTGATTTCATGCAAAGTTGTTGAATGGAAATAAAAGGGATAGTATAGATGGAGAACCAATTCCTCAGTTCTGCTCTTTAGTCCCTTTTTTCCTCATTTACACTCACCACCTTTATTTCCCTCTTCTCTCTGAGAAACAGAAAGCATTATGAAAATCCAAACAGAAATGTAAATTCTGTGAGCAAAATTAGGGATAGATTATTAAAAGAAAGAAGAAAACAAATCACAGAAGTTGAAAAAATCAGAGCTCAGCAGTAGAAGTACAAATATAGGAACAGCAGCCATAACTCTGGGCTTTTTTAGTGATTCCTTACTTCTATTTTAAAAACTGAAAATAACCTGTGTACTGTCTGTTATGTACACATGTATTGTGTAAATTGAGGAGAATGAATTTAAGCATCATGATCTCTTAACAAACATTGTGGATGTAGTTTAAATGGAGGTTTGTTCATGTACTGTTAGTCTACACTAACTAGTCCCCATAGGCTTCAAGAAGATAACCTTTCATATTCTTGTGAAACTCACATCTTCTGCATGTGGTTGATATGAAATTAAAGATAATTTAATGACCAAAAGCTACTTAGAACAAAATTAGAAGATGAACCAATCACTTATATTTATCTTTGTACTCCAATTTTTTGGTAATCAGAAGCATTTTTACTTTCCTTAACAGTTTAACAACTCTCAGATCTCTTTTAAAATATTGCACACATATGAAGTAAATGCAAAATAAAAACCTGAGCCTGGAAAATAATCTTAGGATGGATCAGTGTGTCCCTATTAAACAACTAAGCAGAAATTAAAATGGATTTTATACCACACAGGGAAACACATTTTACATTTCCAGGTTTTTCTTCAGGACATATTTTGCTGTTTAATGGCAAAAGTTGCAAGTCCAGCACAGCATGGAAGGAATTAAGAAAAAAAAAAAACAACAAACTAACAGTTTTTCACTCAAGCTAAAATATATTTTTAAAGAAAAGGGAACTTTGGTTGAAATAGTGACAATTTGTCCTGAAAGACACAGCTTGGGAGTGGGGACAAACAGAGTTCTAGTCTCCTAATAAAGCTGCTAAAAAGCTTTATTGCACATTTTAATCTCAAAAGCTCATGTTCTTTTCCCCCACAGCAGTGTGAAAAGGTGAAGTCTAGCCTTAAGATTTTTGAAAAATATTCTGTGTCAGTGGTCTGCAAGCTGAGCTGTGCTGCATTGCAGTACCTCTGCAGCTATTGCCTCTCAACAGTCCCTGGAAAAGTGTTAAACCATTGGAACTTTTGTGTGCTTTCAATCTTTCAAGCGAGCCAGTTAACCAGCTCCCTTAACAGCTCATTGATTACAGTTTGATTAGAGCAGCTGGCTCTGAAGAGGTTAAAAATTATTACAGTGAAAGAGTTTGTGCTTTATCTCTTTCTGAGTGCACTGCTGCTCAGTGCCTGCTGTGAGGTGAGTAGCTGAGCTTTAGATGCAGAAAGAGTGAGAGGGAGAGACACTGTGCAAGGCTGGGTCTGTCTCTGCAGGCAACAGCTAAGGGAATTTTTGAAGAACTGCATCTAAGCAACTCCTGGAAGTTCTGATACTAAATTTACTTTTTATTCTTTTGCTCCTAATTCTGGGAGGCTCCAAAGTACATTAGAATAGACTTAACTTTTATAAGCAACCCTAGATTTTATGAAAAAATACCCCTTGTCTTACACATTTGCCTGAGCTGCAGATGCTGAGATTTGCTTTTTTGAAACTATCAGAAGAAAAATCCAGGTGTAACTTCTGGAGGTCTCTGAAGTGATGGATATTTTTTAGCACTTACCCCTTTTTTATTCCTTGTTCCTGCCTCAGAGTACTAACACTTGTCTCCTCTTTTGGAACAGCAGTCACATAGATTCCTGATTCAGACATTTAACCTTTCCAGCTGCTGAGGGAATTAGGTAGATAAAAAATACAAAAGAAAAAGAAAATAATTGTACTTATTCATCTTTGCCTAGGTTACTTCTATACTTTGAAATGTGACTAGCCATATTATAGCTCCCTTTCCCCAGCTGTTAAAAAGGAATGTAGCTCAATTACTTGGATAAAGTTGCATTACAGCAGTTGGCTTTCATCTGGAAGCTACTGTATCCAATTGCCAAAGAATGCAAGATATTAGAGTTACATTTCATGCATGTGCATTAAAGAACAGAACATAATCTTGGAACAGCCAAGCTGGATCTGAGCAAAGCCCATTTGCTGAGGATCCAGTTTCCAACAGTGGCCAGCAGCTTGAGAGAGAGGAGAAAGAGCAGGACAAGCACATAGTGATACTTGCCCTGAGTACTGTCCTACTCACTGGGGTTGGGGGTGGGTTGAAAAATCCCCTCCTTGTCCTCAGGCAGAAAACACCACCACTATAAAGATGAATAAAAGCAAAAAAAAAAAACAGTTTAGAGGTATGTTTCATAGATTTTCCTGCTGAAGTTCAGCAAGTGAATTTTGTTGAGAAGTTTGGTCCATTTTTTTAAGTTAGGAAAATTGAGAAAGAATAAAAAATATAAATGACAAAACTCATCATTATGATAGCATATTTTTCCCTTGTCTTTGAGCTTTTTTTTTTTTACTTGACACCACAAGAGAAGAAGCATTGTTCCAGAAGTAGAGAAATTTTTATTTCAAAGCCCAGGTAATTGATAATAGTTGATAGTGTACCAGAGTTCTCCTATGCAAGAGACTCTTTCAAATAGCAATATTAAAGGCTGCTTTCCCCCCCACCCCTCATTTTTATAGTGGCATCTCCAACTCTACTGTTTCTTACTCACCCATAGAGGTTTTTTTACTATGTTGAAGAACAGTAAATAGTTTTTTCTAGGTGATTAAATGGCAGGTGATTCTAGGTGATTTAATGCCTCCCTTACTTGTCTGTGAAGTACCCATTGAAAAGAGGTTAGCCAGATCATAAAGTAATTTCAATTGGAAGGGACCTTTAAAGGCCAGCTAGTTCCAAACCCCCACCCATGATCAGGGACATCTTCAGCTACATCAGTTGCTCAGAACCCCATCCAATCTGGCCTTGAATGTTTCCAGGGATGGCATGACAGATGATGCTGTCAAAACTATTTCTCCATTCTTGTAGTTTTAACATGTTTTGCTTCAACAAAAGTTCCAGAGTTCACTAAGCAAGAAATTGCCTCTTTGTTGCAGAGATTTGTGTGTTAGTGGAGATGTTTAACAAGGTTGTGTGGCTGCAATACACAACTTCATCTAGCGCACCAAATGGTATTTGTTGTGTTCAAAACTAATCCTTCAGTGCTCCAGGCTATGTCAGCAGTTAATGTACAGAGATAAATGTTGAGATTGGTATTTTCTGCCTTTCTTTTGATCTAATAAATACAATTTTGTTACCCTTTGGAAAATGCTCAAGTGCCAATATAGTACTCACTTTTCTGGCCGTGCAAGACCTTTGTCTTAGGTTTAGCTTTAGTGCCTCTATTTGCTGCATATTATTTAGAATATACTGCTTTTATTTTTACATTGTTGAAGAAAAGCTTTTAAGTTTTTCATTTCATTGCAAGTTTCACAATATCTTTACTTCAAGTAAAAAACCCCTAAAGCATATCTAAAATGGAAAGGATGGTTAAAAAAATCTCCCTGATAAACTTTCAAATTATTTTCTCATTTCACAGCATTTCCTTTCTGTTTGCCTGAGCTGTCCTTACCATAGCTTCCACTCTACTGCAAATTAACTCTAGTCCCTGAGTGACTCTGTCTATGTTCATGGACATTGCCCCAGCACTGGCAGATGTTTCTAGGGCTCATCAGATGCCACAGCTGAAGCACCAGGGATTACAAATGTTCTTGTAAAGTCAAGCCTTAGTAGGCTTCCCGTAAGACACAAAAGGTCACATTTTAATTCCTCTGTTAAATTTAAAGATCACTTCCCTAGTAGAGTTACATAGTGAAACCCATACAACATTGAATATTTTATAACAAGAAGAATTTTAATTTTTTTCTTTTTTTTTGTCTTTGTCTAAAACAGTCAGCACTCACTATGCATCTATGCATGAAACAAGTTATGGATATATTTTCTTAATGTTTTCCTGCAGAGTCGTTTGTGTTTAATGTAGTCATCCTTGTCTGCTAGAGTGTATTTGCTGTTTCCTTACAGACTCCTGAGTTTTCTCAATTCCCATTTTCATGAATGTTTCATTTTAAGTGTTTGGTTTTTCATTCAGCCATATCTAACTCTTGTTTCTATCAACTGGCTTTAAATTTCCTTGATATAGTACATTCTTCATTGAAGAATATACAGTTGTCAATGCTGTGCAGGGAATGTCTGATTTCCTTTTAAAACCCATCTTTTTTTCTTTTAATTTTAAATGTGAAAACATGAAGTTATGTGGTTGGGAGTTTTTTTTCCTGTAGTCCTTTAAGCTTCATTAGTAGTGCAGTTCTTGCTTAGTTTTTTTGTTGTTCGTACACAGCCTTCTGTGCTTAGTCATATTTATGTGCATATTGAAAAAGTGTATCTGCTAATTCCTCATGCTGGAGATTATGAATTACTTTCCTTTGACAATTTATTAAATTGTATAGTATTTAGTATTTTCCACTAAATATTTAGTATTTAGTATTTTCCACTTTTTGCTCTTTTGTTAAGGTAGTCATTAATATGTCTGGTTGGGAATGCAAATAAAGAGTTGGTTTTCTTTTTGTAACAGGACTAATGTTATCAGCTGCTGTATTTAACTGGTAAATACAGGATGAAGATTGTTCCAGATTTTCTTCCCTGTCTTAGAGTTCACTAAAACTCTGAGTAAGGTTTTGCCCTTACTTGACAGCTTTTTCAGGAAACAAGACCTTCTTTCAATGGCAAAGACACAAGACACTTATGGATATGTCCTGGCCTTTTAGAAGAGGGTATGCTGCTGAGTCAGCAGAGGGGTGCCCAAGGATAATTCACTCTCGAACCAGAATAAGGCTGACATTATTTCTGAACCCATTCCAGTGTTTCTTTTCTTAATTTCTTTCTTCTTTCAATTTTTTGTTATGATTTTCATCTGGAAAAAAATGCATTTCATGCTGGAGATGTTTTGTGTTTAATTTCAATTTTTACTTTTTGGGCGATAAATCTTGCCAACATTTTTTCTATTTAAATTCTTTCACAGCCACATCCTTTCATATATCATATGACCCTGAGAAGCTCCTATTTATTGTTATCTATTTATTTCAAAATGTGTTCTCTTTTCCTTCTCATTGATGCTTGCACTTCGCAAATACATGGTTTGTTTCTTCGTTGTTTTTCTTCTTAGTTACTTTCAGTGACAGAAGTTTTTCCTTCTTTTCTTACTGTTAATATAAGTCTGTTCTATCCTATTGCCACTGCCCCTCCTAGTCTTCCTAGGAACTAAAAAACTGCAGCTTTAGAGGTTGTTATATAACTCATAGCTGGCCCTGGATGATTGGGCTTTTAAAGATGCTGAAGACTCTTCATGAAAGTATTTTTATATCCAAACAGTTTAACACTGTATAATTTTAGTATATTAGAATTCAAAAACTCACAAGAAACCTGTTTTTCTTCTGCCTTTGGGTGAATTACTTCAAATAGAGACATGACTGAAAATACAAAGTACTTCATTAACTGGCTGACATTCCACAATGTAGTCAATATTACCAATGCTCATGTGCTGAAAATAATAATATATAGCTTCTGTGAAATCCTTGTGTGTTCAGCTTATGTCCCTAGAAAATATGAATACTAAAATTTAACCTTTCCTTATAGTAATTTATGTAAAGATACTGAGCAAGTAAAATGCTTCAGTTTGAAATTAAAAGTATATTCTCCTGCAGAGCTTCTCTTGAATGTGTTGAAAAGAAAAAAATTAAGTAGTTTTTCTTTTGAATCTATCCTGCAAGTTCATGGTGCATTTGTGCCAGCATTTAGTTAGAAACAGATAAATTTAAGAGAGAGTTTCTGTTGTTACTTTTTTTGCTTGCAAAACACCAGCAAGGGAGAAAGTGATGAGGCACTGGCACAGGTTGCCCAGAGACTTTATGGATGCCCCATCCCTGGAATTGTTCAAGGCCAGGTTAGATGAGGCTTGGAGCATCCTGGTCTCTTGGAAATGTGTCCCTGCCCATGGCAGGGGAGTTGGAACTGGATGATCTTTTAGGTCCCTTCCAACCAAAACCATTCTGTGATTCTGTGACTGATTCTATGATACACAGGGATGAAGTTTTCCCAAAGGATGGAGAGATTAACGCCTGTTTCTGAAGATCTCATGCTGAGAAGGATAGCAAGTCTGATATAAAGTGACAACCATTATGCTGGCATTGATAAATATCTCAGGAGACAGCAGCATATCAGGGATTTTCTTGGCCCAGTGCTGTGGCTGCTGTCAGCACAAAATTCTCAGTGAGTGTTAGGGACAGTCGTTCATGATTTGTATTTTTAAAGTTTATAGTTCTTGACACATACAGGGATTTGCTTTTAATTATAATACAGAGCTAGACAAAAACAAACAAAAAAAGAGTAATGCTTTCTTTAAATGAGGCCATTGGTTAAGCTGCTTGCCTGAGGTCTCTCAATCAAGATGTAATCTTGAGGTCATTCAGCCTTTGTCAATGAGGTGAGTCTCATCTCACCAGCTGTAGAGGGAATATCAATGACTAACTTGGATGGACAAAGCTAAGGCAAGAAGAATAGGCCTCTTCTGGTGTCCCTGCAAAGCAGCTACTGGAAAGTGCTATGCAGACATCAAACTGCTTTCCCCAGCTCAACAGGTGAACCACTAATGAAGCCAGAAAGAAACTCATTGAGGTTTCTGCCTTTGGTTTATTGCTAGGCAAGAGTTTCTCTCAGGAATAATTCTTGAGGTGAGTTAGTGAAATCATTATTTTGTTGGAGAGAGAGAAAAATGGGAAAAATCACAGACAACTTAAAGTTGTGATTCCAGTAGAAAAATAAAAAAATTAAGAGTTTCAAGGCAAGATAGGAAATTGCAAGATAATAAATTCTAGATAATTGGCTGGTTAATTTCAATTTATTCTCTATGGGCAAGAATGACAGCAGAGTGTGAGAAATTAAATATAAAGTGTGCACTTTTAAATAGAGAGGGACAAAGAGGTAGAGGGAAGATTATTCAGATCTACTCCTATTTGTTGCACTTGCATGCACAGCATTTTTAAAGATTTCACTTAAAACAGTGAATAGTTACCCTGTTTCATGTGTCTTCCTAGTTCTGATCTTTGCCTGCTGAGAGTGATAATATGTGAGATCTTTAGTGAAAGTAAAAATATTGATCTGAGGTACATTCAATGTTTAAGTGACCATGGCATTATTAAGAACAGAAATTCTGTTGAGTAGACTTCTATGCACACTGACACACAGACATAAACACACATGCAGCCATTGGAAACTGGAATCTCAGATACACAGGTCCAGTTTTCAAGAGCTGCAAAGGGTATCTGCAAGAGATCTCATCACAGCTATCATATTCCGCACGTTCTTAGACGGTAGGTGCTTTTGAAGGGTAAGTAATAAGGTAAATAGCTTCAGATCATACACTAAGCTGTGCCTGGGATAAAACTATTTTTCAGCAAGTCAACTCAATGCCTCTGGAAATCTTTGCTACTGAGCTACTTCCACAATTAATTCCCCCTTTTTCCATTATCTTGATCTACGTCACTCTTTCTTACATTACTTGCTTTTTCATGACTGTTGAGATGGTAGCTGACAAGAGAAATAAGAATCAGATTTAGACTTCATTGTCAATCTCAATACTTCATTATAGACTCATTGAAAATACTTAATTAACTGCAGAGTCACTGGAATAATGCCACATTTCATGTCAGCTTCAAACCCCTCTTTTCAATATTAATTTCGAGTAGGAAAACCTTTATGTGACAGAAAATTGCCCTGAAGCTACATATTATCTTTGATTTTACCCTCTCTCACCTATATGGTTTACTTTATAATGGCTGAATTAGAAATTTAAGGGAATGCTGAAGTAAATGGAATTTTTTAAATTAAGTTTTAACTGCAGCTGAGTGTGAAGAAGTATTTAAAGATACAACTTCATTTATCTACAAAGTTAAAATTTCCATATATTTTAACCTGAGAATCCATCAGTATCTTGAACAGAAGGTAACTTTATCCCCTGGTTTCAGGGTGGAAGATGGTTTCAACAATATTATAGTCAATGTTTTCTAAGCCATGCATTCAAATTAAGCTCTGAAATAGAAATATCCTGATATGATTTATGTGATTGCTCATTTCTCATAAAATTCAGCTAAATTATATTTTGTAGCTTAAACATGGACATAGAAGTCTGACATAAGTCATCTTTCAGTAAAGTTTGTTTTCAGACATCTTGAGGGACTTTCTTGTGACATTCTAATTCCCTTTGCAGTATTCAAAGGAAGCATGTCAGAATAATCCAAGCAATAATTATTTTCAGCACTTATAATAATTATATTAGCACTTATTTTATTAAGCACATTTGCTTTAAAATTATCTACAGCTAAGAATTATGCAGAAAATTCAAGTTTTGAAAACTTTGAACAAAATTTCTGAATACTGAGTTTAATTGTTGTTTCAGTGCTGTTTGGTGCCTAAACACACAAAGAAATGTGAAACACACATGTTACAAGTCAGGTTACTTTAGTTTCAGTTGAATGCATACCCTTCCTCAACAAGAATTTTTCATTTTCTTGGAAAGACTCAGATTAGTGGGGATTTTGCTAGCTTGCAGAAATAGACATTTGGCAACAGGGAGTGAGTGTGAAATGGGGACAAGGGAGAGAGATGGAAAACCCTCATACTTTGGTGTTCTATCATTTCATTTGTGAAGTGAGTGCTAGAAGTTTTTTGTACAGTTGGGCACTTCAGTGGTGATGGTAAGAGGCTTTTTTATGTGTGTATGTGTGTCCATACTTTTCAGTGTTTCTCTTTTAAACTTCCCACTGTGTTACACATGTGTAGTAGGTGTGTATTTGTGCAAAATTTGTGTGGTGATCCCCACTTCCTTAACCATTTGAACAGCCTCTAATGTAAGTTATCAAAGCAATGTCTGGATCAAATGATCTGCCTACATGTCTTGGAGGGTAATGCACAGGCAGTCCAGCTTGTGTCCCAAAAGTAATGTGCCTACATTATTTTTCTTCTCGGCAATTATATGCCCTGCATCGCTGAAAAATAATATGAAATTTGCATCTGTCTTAGAAATTCCTTTATAAAGGAAGACTACTCATTGTAAGGTAAGTATCTTCTTTATGATGGGTTGCTAGTTGCTTTTTAAACTGAAAAAGGTTTATATTAGATGATAGGGAAAAAATCTATACTCATTGGGTGGTCAGGCACTAGCACAGGTTGCCCAGAGAAGATGTAGGTGCTTCATCCCTGGAAGTGTTCAAGGCCAGGTTGGATGGGGCTTTGAGCAGCCTGTTCTAATGAAATGTGTCCCTGCCCATGGCAGGAGGGTTGGAACCAGAAGATCTTTAAGGTCCCTTCGAACCCAAGACATTCTATGATTCTAATCCTTCACAGTACTGAGTGCCAGGAAATAGTTCATGTTATCATTCTTGATTGGATTCAAAAATTCAAAAGCAAGGTGTACTGAACAGGCCCACAGGGACAGCAGAGGTTCTGACAGGCAGTGGGTACCAACTCTGTCCTTGAATTTGCATAGTTCTCTTCTTATTATTTAGTTAAACAGCTCAGCCACCTTTCAGGATCAGACAAGTAAGACAGTAATTATTTTTTGAAAGTAAAGAGAGAGCAATGTAAGTGGTAAGTCCTAGTTACTGGACAGAAACAGTAAGTTTTAATGTTAGGAGTCAACCTGCATTGGAATAAGAATTCTTAAGATAATGTCATTACTCAATTTAGGATTGTCATAAAATAACCCAAGAAGAGGAGAAATATCTGCAGTATGATGGAAACAACTGCTGCAAAGGAAAATGCCGGCTATCTTGAGTACAGTAACTGCCATATTCTTTCTTGTCTGTGCGTTTCCCATAAGTATTTTATTTCAGATAAAATCACATCCATTATGTCTAATAAGTGACCATATAAGATGAGTTTAATGTACTGAGAATGAAGCATCATTGTTTCTAGAATAAAGGAACTCAGTCCAGCATGTGAGTAGGGGCAGGCCTGGCTGGATCTAGGCCTTCACCTCCAAGATATTTTCAAGGAAATCAGAAGTGTGGTCACATGTTTTCTGCTTGAATCCTTTCATAATGGAAACTCAAGGAGTTTTACTAAATGGACTTTTTCACAAAGCCATCTGGTTCTCGTAGAAATTTTCATCTGCCAAATGAAACACTTTGCTTCTAAACCATAGGAATTCAGAAAAAGTCCAAATTATTTCAATTTGAAAGTGCTTTTGTGTTATTTGTTACAAAGTTGGGATCTCTTATATCGACACTTTCTGCTTTTTGAATTGGGGTCACTTTTCTTAGCATATCATCCCCATAAGATGCTTCATTTCTTCTCCTTTAGAGTGGAATAGAAGTGTAGGAGCACAGCAGAACTGGCTTCCAAATGCCAATACTGTCATTTGACTGTCAGAAATACAATCATTTTAGGAGAAGTTAGGGAGAGAAATCAATTCTGGTAAACATGCCCTTCTGAAAAAGGGATGCAGATTACCCCCATCAGGAAACAAGTTCAGTTTATGCTTTGTAAGTTGCATTGCATTTCTAGATATGCTTCTGTCTTAGATTTTTCTGTGATGTTTCAAAATAAGTCTGTAGGTGCCATAGAGAGGCATGGGAAAATCTGAGGGTGCTGAGATAGTAAACAAAGATAAATAAACATAGAGATAATTATTTTATATTTACTTCCTTCCACCCAGATTCAGGTGACTTAAAGCCAATGTGCCTGCTAGTGTGCCTACTAATACTATATATTACAGTACATTTTAAAATTTTATAAGTATACTGTAGATGGTATAAAATATATACAAATGTAAAAATACGATTATGTTTAATATTCTCTCTTTGGAAAGGCCAATACACTCAGTAGAAAAGCCTTGGCACAGGAAGGCTTTAAGCTGTCCAAATCTGGGTCCAAACATAGTAACCAAATGGTTGATATTTCTTTTGTGTGAATAAATGTCCAGCTGTAATACTGTGCTGTCTGTTGAGTCTTACAGTAAGAGAATGAAAGAAAACATCTACAGAAAAGTCAGTATTTACCACTGGTTTTATTGCTCTGCCTCTTACAATAGAGTTTTAACTTCTGTGGAGAAATTGGAGGGTATTGCATTGTCACATGGGTAGATTCCTGTTCTTGTATTTAGGAGGGATTTTGCCTTTGAAATCGCTCAGTGTGTTTATCGCTTCTCCAAGGATGGCTGAGCAAGAGCACAATGTATTTCTCAGCTTCTTTTACCACTTCCAAGGGATGTTGTATGTTGTCTCCTTTAGCATTTCTAGATCTGGAAAACAAAGAGATGAGAGCTGTTGTTACTGAGACCTTAACAGCATCCATTGTCACAAGTGGTTCAGTTCACAAAATTGTCCCAGTAATTTTTTTTAAGAAAACATTACAACTAATGGAATTGAAAACAATGACTGCTGATTGCTGTTTGCTCTTGTACTGCATTCTCTCCTAAGTCTCTTTACATTGTTTCTAAGTTTGAAAACTGAGTCATATTTAATTTGCCTACATCAGGATAGTAAATAAAATGGCAATTACTGAGCAGTCTCATTTCTAACACATTTAAGTGATTTATGGATTCAGTACACAATGTATTAAAATCCTGCATGTGAAATTAAAAATATAATGGCTGGAAAACTACATACAACCTCAAAGGAAGGTATGAAATACCTTCCAAATAATCCAAATAATTAATGGATACCAGCAAGAAAGTTGTATGTAGTGTTAAAAAAAAATAAAATATAGGTAAATATATTCAAAAAGAAAATAGTATTTAGGTTGTTTACTAGTTTCATATTCAGGCTCTGTATAGGAAAGAATGCAGTGTTCAATTTTCTATTCCTCTTTCCAGAGAAAATGGGAGCATGACCAGTTTTAAAGTTGGCTGCAGTGAAACACTAATGCAAACAACAAATTTTCCATTGGGCTGTGGAAACATAGGGATTTAGGGAGTGTGCTGGGACTGCAGAGGGCAAGGGATGCAAAACCCCTCTGCCTGTTTTGTTTGTTTCAGAGCCTTGGAAAGCCATGCAGGCAACTGCCTCCAGCTTCACAGAAGGGATCAGTGTCCCTCACCTCTTGGTTGGAGGGACAAGCCTGGCTCTCTGAGGCTCTCCCTTCCTTCTCCATCCCAGCTCTGCCCCTTCTCTCTTTCCCCTTCCTTTTCATTGCAGAACTGGCCTGGGCTTTTATCCCTGGGCAAAAAATATCACTTTTTCCTGTACTTCAGAGGAATCTGGAAATTTGTGTGTAAGACATGAGTCGCCACTCTTCCAATGTGATTATCATAAAGGAGAGTTCTGTGAGAGGTTTTTTCCAAGCCCAAAGAGGTGCTTTCACATCTTTTCCTTGTTTCCCCACAGATTTTCACTCTCAGTTCATGGTCTGTTGTGACAATGACAGCAGAAGAGGGCCTCTTGACCTCGCGATTAAAGCATAAGATTGACAACCAGGCATCGTGGGTTCTGCTTAACTCTACCACTTGCATTTGCATTGCTTATCAAGGTTTTGGGTTGGGTTTTTTTTTACCTTTTTCCTTTAGGTTATTCTACTGCTATGGTATTGCAGATCACTTTGGTCCTTTATATGGCATTGTTTGTAAAACAAGGTGTGATGTAGCAAGGAGTAATGGAGCATGATTATAAGATCATTGTGAAATTTGATGAGAAGCCTGTTCAGCACTTCCCATTCACCAAAGAATCCCTGCTGAGCTCACTGGGTCTGGAAGCCAAGGGGTCTTTTAGTGAGTAATGTGCAAAAACAGGCTCTCTGATTTAATCCTTGTGGCTTAATCCTAAAATACATTTTGTGACTTCAGTGGAAGCTGTGCATGTCCAATGATTGTTGTATCAGTCCATTTTCATTTGTAAAGTACTCAGAGATCTGTTGGGCAGCCAGGCTTTTATTTGATCTTTAGTATGCACTACGTGAGTGAGCTGATTTTTTGCTTGTTTTTGAGCATAAATAATGGCTGTGAGCACCATGGTTGGCAATGTATTTTGGTGACAAGAGTCCTGCATTAATTAAGTACAAGAATAATTCATGATTTTAAGTTGTTTCCTTATGCATTCAGTTAATTGTGTGCAATTTTTAAAATCCCTCTATAACTTCAGATAATACAGGACCCCTAAATCTTTTCATTTCATGTGACCTGGGGTCCTAGGTCCATTAGCTTACACAATAGTATAGTCTGTATTTTTTCCAAGCAGAAAATTAACAAAGTCTGGAAACACAATTAATTGTTCCATACTAAGATGAATTTTAATGACAAAAGCTGAGATTTCATTTCATGTCTATATCAAGACAGCAATGTATTACTAAAAGTGACATAACTTAGTTTATAAACAGTTTTTTAAGAATAAGTAAACATAATTATAAAACAGTTTTCTTAATAGATCTCTTCAATTATTTAATACTTGAAGCTAGATTTTTTGAGTGCCTTCTTCAACAGAGGTTGCCATATGACATTTGCATTCAAAGAATTACACAAGGAATGTTTCTCTTTAGAAAACTGAGTATTTTCAATAGGTCTGATGCCAAAGGCATGCTGCCTCTCATAGTGGCCATCATATTTCACTGTTCTGAGGCAGCTGTTTTCACATTTCCAATTTTTAATCTCCCTTGTTTTCACTATAACCAGATCTGTAAACTTCTGGGGTTTGTAAATCTTTCTTGGGGCTAAATATATATCCCTGCAATGTATTTTACCTTAAATTATTGATATGTATGTTCAATTGTAACTTTATCTTAATGCAGTTTTTGTCTGAGAATTATTATACAATGCTATTTAAGAAGTCCTCAATTGCTTTTGTGTAAGAAATTTAGATATTAAATAGTAAGATAAATTCTAGAGTATTCATTGTATTCTTACTGACTGGGGAGATTTACTTCTTCATGTCTTTGATAAAGGCTGCTGGGACTTGTGAAGTTCTCATTTATGGGACAGTATCTTATTAAATTTAGGATTAACTTTTTGTACTGCTACAGTCCCTTGAAGGCCCACTTACAGCTGGCAGTAAGGCATTGTAAAACCACAACAATTCTGGGTGTCTCTGATAGCTGACAAAAAGCACTAAATAGGCAAAGACAGACAAATTTACCCAAGGGAGCAGTCAGGTGATATTGTCCAACTATGTCAGGTTTCCCTGCATGTAGTACAGGTGAAGTCAAGGACTTGAAGAACAGTGAAAACAGTGCGTGGATATTCCAAATTGATTTTCTAAGCATTAGGGAATCCCTGAAAGAAAGTATTAATTCAGTATGAGATACCCAGTGTCACGGGCCAGAAGGGGGTAGGAAGGTCCTCCAGATAGCGTGTGAGGTGTCCAGGGGACTGTCCAAAGCCCTGTTTGTAGTTAGTGCTGGGATAGAGGTCTGGTGCAGTGGGGAGCTCGGGCTGGCCACCATCACACTGCTGCTGCTCTTGTGCCATGGTCCAGGGGGACGTGGCTGCTTCTGTCGAGGGCGTAGGGCAGAAGAGGATTTTACACCCACAGGAATGTCATAAGGTGACAAATGTGACAAAATGCTACATGGGGAAAGAGTCTACAGAAGATATCACCAATAAACTCCTGCAGGTCAATGACAGTCTTTTGCAGAGCCCATGGGCACACAAGAAGGGTTACCAAATGGGAGACATGTGGACACACACGCACGTGCACGTAATTCTTTCCTAGTTCTGATACTCTGTCTCTCTCTGCTTTCACTGGCTTTTCCTATAGACAAATCAATCCGATTTCTTCTTAATCTATGAAAACATTGGATCTTTCAAATCAAAGATTTTCATTGCAGCATATAAACACAGTCATGGCTCGGTGTCGTGGTTTGACATAGCTTAGTTTTTAGTTTTGATTTTTTGTAATAACAGTGAAAAGATTAAATTTTCAACAAGTCAACAAATGTAAACATGATTTAAATTACCCTGATACCATCCCATTCCAGTGTCATTGCTGGCATTAAGTCCAGCCTTGCATCTCACTATTGTACAGAGCTGATGTACAGATTTACATGTTTGGAGGTATGCCATGGGACTACGAGGATTTCTTGATGGTGCTCTCCTGGTCAGTGGCTTGTCATGTATTTGGTTACAGGAAAGTTCTTTAAAAGACTAATATAAAATTGCAATAAATAAATAAATAAATAGACAACATTAATACATAATATGCAATTATTGTTTAGGCTTTTAGTAAGTAAAATTAAATCTAGGTTTTCCTATTAGATAATCTAAAATTATTTCTAGTATATTTACTGTATTCACCCTAAATTCTCTCTAGACTGTGAATCTTTAATGCACAACAATCAATATAAAATTCAAAACTGGTCGTTTTACTTCAACCTACAGCATTAACAATCAATAGGAGTGAGATAAGAAAATACATAGCTAGTGCTTCCCATATCTCAAATTATTTATACAAAAGCTGTGTAGAAAATTGCTTTATCTATTATTTGTAATATATTTCAATTAATTTGTCCAAATAAAATGCAGCTTCTAATAACAGCATGGTGATGAAAAGCAAATGAAAAACTATGATGTGTTCATGAATGCAAGAAAAAAAAAATACAAGAAAGAGATTAAAAAATATTTCATGTAGGTTTTGTTTGAAAATAATGGAGCCAATTATTTTTTCTGAATCTTTCAGTGCCACCAGAAGGCTCATCTTCCTAGAGGATGGTCTTTTTTATAGTATTCCAAAGGACAAAGGTTTTTTATCATAAACATGTTTCATCTTATAGCCTTTTATATACTTCCCTTCAAATTTTAGTTTGACTAGTCAAGATATTAACCTGCGATAAAACTCAGATAGAAAGAAATTTTTGGTGACTTGAGAAAAACTTATTTTGATCCTTAGCAAAAGGAAAACCTTTCTTAGAGATTGTTTTGAAGTCAGCATTAATTGAGACAAAACAGAGACAAAGCAAGAAAACATGTATGTCATTTTGTCTATTATATTTAACAGGAAATTAATATATTTTTAACTGTTTTTGCAAATCCACAAAAGAGTGCTTTTGGGTCTAATTAATCTGTCTCCTAAGGAAGACTTTATAAATTGAGTGGCTTTTTGTTAGCTGCAGATCTGCATGTCACTATGTCAACAGCTGCTTCTGGACCACTACCAAAACTACTTTTCTTAAGCCAAGCTTTCACCCACTGATGGCTGAGGGATTTCCTGGAGAGAAGCAGCCATTATTTATAGTTAAGGGCTCAGGCTACAAGCCTGTGTGCCAACAGGCTCTCAGCTCTTTGCAAGGTCGAGTTCTCCATGCCCAGGAGCAGGAGCTGCAGTGCTTGGTTGCCATCACGCCTAGATTGTCTCAGTGCAGTAGTGACAAGAAAGCATTTTCTTGGCATGTTGCAGTAAGACACAACTGTCAATTTCAAAATGAGGCCTCTAATAAAACATCAGCTCCTTATTTGCCTTATGCAATAAAAGCACAATAGGTTTTTGGCTGGACAAAAGACCTTAGCAAACAAATATTGGCCTTGGTTTAGGCATTAGCTCAAAAAACATCACTTTGCTATTTGGCATTTTAAACGTAGTCAAACGATTTTACCCTTATGAACATCCATCAGTTGGTGTAAAAGCCAGAAGATATTCCCTGGACCAGTATCTAGGGTATATATAGGTGTAGAACCTTCCCCTACAGACATGGACTTGCCCCCTAGTCATCTTAGTAGCAGAAGTTGGACTCTTCAGTTCAATTTGTCTGACTCTGGCTATAATATTTTCCTAATAACAAAATAATAACTTATTATAATTATATTATAATTGTATTATATTTATAATTACTAAATTATTCCAGATCTAAACTAACTGGTTTTTCAATCAATATTTACCTTAGGGGGAAAAACAAACAAACAAAAACCCACAAAAGAAAAAAAAAACAAGCTTGGACACAAACTGGCCTTCTACGATTATTTTTATCTCACATTCATTTCTTTTGGTCTCTGTATTCTGTATGTTTCTCCTTGGCACGAATTTGTGTTTTCTGAGTTTCTGTTCAATCACTGACCTATTGTTCTTTTAAAACAGTTGCTTCGTTGAGTGCATTGCATTTGAGAAGAAAGCACAAAATCATGACCTAAAAAATAACTTGATTCTGAAGAACACTTTGATCTTTTTCAAACCATGGTGCTTTACAAAATTCAATTAACTTCCTAGTGTGATTCCTTTTAGCCAAAAGTAAGCAAAGAGTACAAAGTAATAATTTTATTTATTGACCAAAAGCTGACTAATTCACTGGCTGTTTCTTCTACTTGTACCAGCACTTGCTAATGTTTGGGTTATGGACACTACAGTGGATGTTTACTTCATTTTAAGTAAATATTTTGTGCAGCTTTGGTTCCATGACTTTATTAAACAATTTACATGGCAGAGCGTACTCAAATTGATGTTCTATATATAAACTCTATCAGTATTAGCTTGATGATTACTTTAAAAAGGAATTTATTGCTGCTTATCAAGATGAGATCAATATCATATCACATGCTGTAAGAACTTTGCATCTAGATGCCATGTGGCTGTTCTTGTCTTTATTTTCTTCCTCTTCTCTCTTCAGTTTTCATTTCCATCTCTTTTGGATTATGTCCTGATTTTTTACTGACATGTAAAAGTATGGTTTTACAGGATAGTGCATATTGTGTTGAGTTAAGCCTATCTGCTTTATTTAAATCTGGAGGAATATATCATTTGAGTTCTTTAATGGGCCTTTTATAAATACTATATATTTAGTATTTTTCGCTGCTCATCCTTGAGGTAAAGCTGCTTTTTATCCAGTATCTTTGAATTAGGCTTGATTCTTCTCTGTTTAATTGAGAGTAGAATCAAAGAAAATGGCAAAAATGCCAAGAATTTGACAGCATGAACTGTGGTGGCTTTTAGAAATCTTGCCTTAGGTATAACTGTACCCTGGGTATTCAAATCTTTTGTTCAACCATAAATTCATTTTCTTGTTCTGTGGCCTACACTGCTGCAACTTGTTTATCTTAGTTCAGGCTCTATTTTACACTTCCTATCATTACATCTAAAATGTTCTATTTTATTCTTCTTGTATTGGGACTCAATTGTTTAAACACATCAGTGAATACCTGACCAAAATGTTAATGCAACATGCTTTCTCCATGCATAATTTTATTTCTTGATTTCAAGTCAAGACCTCTCTTCAATCCTATGGTCTAATCAAGAACTGTTTTCTCTAGCAATCTTCTACCTATGTAAATAAGCAATTTTGTTTCATGCTCTCAGATATCTTGCTTGATGTATTACTTCTTTTTATTGTCTCTATCCTTACGTCTAACTCATTCAACTCCTTCATTACTCTTATTTTATTTGTTTTCCCCACAGTCTTCTAAGAGGGTTATGTTTTGCCTTTTTTATTATTACTTCTAATGAGACAGTAGAAACTGATTGATAACCTTTCCATGGATTAGGTTTTATTAGAAGATGTCAATTGTGCAGAATTGCTTTTTGCAAACTCTATATGACAACTGCAAATTAGGAAAATTGCTTTTACATGTGGGAGTCAGAGTTTACAGCTCCCAATTCCCTTATTTGCAACTATCTCAGAGTAGTCAGTTCCTGCAGACCATTCAAGTGCCTTCAGCAGTTTCAAGATCAAGCCTGATACTGGAAAAGGATTAAAAAAAAAATCATTTTAGTTCCAGTTTGAGAGAATTTTGCCTCCAAAATTCAAATCATGTCTGGAGATGTGTGTTTCTGGTTCTGCAAACCTCACCATCCTGGCACTGTATCCAGCTGTAACGTGGATGGATCAGAGCTCACTGGCTCATTCTCCCTCCAGTGCACTGAGTGTGGGTTGTGCTGGGTGTTAATGCAAATCCCTTCTGACGAAGGCGTGGTCGTTTCTATCCCATATTTTCTCCATATCTGGTCTCAGGGTATATGTCTGCATTCTCTGTGCCTCAGTCCCCATTTGCCCACAGAATTACCTCACCTCTCTTCTGCTCTGTTCTCTCTGCCTCCTATTCAAAACCCTCTGCTTCAACTTCTCTTTGTTTTTCCCGATTTGGCACAGTCCTTTATTGTACATCTGTGATTTAACATTCTTAAACTTCTTTCCCCTGCTATGTCTATTACTTCTTTTGTTAGGATGTAACCCAACAGACCACATGTGTTTCCAGAGGGCTTCCTAATGACAGGCAAATCTGAATCTCTTCTGAACACATCAACGTGCAAGTCAGTCATTCAGAACACTGCTTCTGTGGCAGAAGGATGGACCAGCTGAACTGTTCATTCCAGCTCTCATCTGTTTGTGCCCAAGGTCTGTGGCCCCAGCATGTGACTGGCTTTTCTTCATGACATAAAGAGTATCATTAGTTTCGTTTCTGAATCTACAAACTCAAAGATCTACTTAAAACTAATTTAATTCAAGCTGAATCTGAACTTTACAGGTGATGTAGCTGATTCTCAACATCTCCTCTATGTGGAACTTGCTCCTTTTCTGATATAACCTCTCCAGTGCTCACCAAGTTTCCCAAGTGCTTTGTCTGCACACCACTGTGGCTGTTTAATGATGTAATTTAAATGTATCAAACAATGGTGTCATGCATTGAATCAAATACCAAAATTTGTCTTAGTGCTGTGTAAACAAATGATGTAGAGCCATTCACAGCCCCTGAGATCTCACACCTGTAGTCACCCTGCCTGTGATGGAGGAAGGATGAGCAAAGCCAGGGCAACAGGAGCATCTTGGGATGGCTTTGGTGAGTCACAGGTTGTTGCACCTGTTATGATTTAAAAAATTAATACATGTTAAAATAAGCAGTGTTTTATTATAAAGATTACTTTAGTTGGAATTGCATAGCACCTGTGTGTGCGTCATGTTCACACTGTACAATCCACATGGCATGTGCCTGGGGACAGATTTACTCCTTTGAACTCAGCAGGTGCAAACGGTGCAAAGTGGTCCCTGTGAAAAGATATTATTGTCCTCAGCCCTCCTCCAGAATTTTTCTGGTCTTAACTTTGTAGCTGAGGCTCAGCTGGAGTCTTAATGATTGGCATCTGTCACTTGTGTTGACACAACATGTCTCACAAGTGTTATTAGTCATTGTTTTCCCAGCATGGACTTTCTTCTGCTGCAGACCACAAGTCTGGCTTAGACTCAGAAACTCTGTCCTGCTCATTTTTTGCCTTTTACAGCACAGAGAACATAAATGATAACAAGGAAAAGAAAGTAGCAAGTTAATAAGGATTCACATCAATTTTCATAGCAGTTTTTAATGACTGTGTTCCCTGCTTCATGTAGATCCTGTTCCGTTCACTCTCTTTCTGTGACTGTTGCTCTGTAGTGCAGCTGTGCATCCCATTTTACAGCCCCAACTGATGTTTATTTCATTCTTCTGAGACTTTCACAAATGCAGGAATTGTTTCAGAGAGGGGATATATGGTCTGTTTCTCTTTCTGAGATGAGTTAGATTTTTCTCAAAAACAGCCATACTTCATTTCTGCTCAACTACCTAAACCCTCTAAACTTTCTTGTGCTTTTTCAAAACTCGCAGACTTTTTCTTGCTATGTGTTAGCATTGGGTGGGTCATACTCTCCTGACAAGGCACAATTTCTACTCCTTAGAAATCAGATCCATTTCCTGAGAAGTAACTGCATGATGAAAGCATTTATTGTTTCAGCTGTGGTGGGACAGAGGGACCAGAGATTCCAGCCTTCCTGCCACTCCCCTGGCCTTGAGCATCACCAGGATCATGGTACCACTCTGAACAAAGTCAATTCACCCCTTTGCTTACCTGAGATCAGGTTTTCAAGTGTTACCCAGCCTCAAGAAGCTGGCACAGCAGTTACATCCAGAAATGTGATCAGTGGCATCACTCACAAAGTAACTCTTTGGGGAAATAATCCATTCTTGTAGGTTTGTGCTGTCTGCCTGATATGTGTTTGTTAGGCTGTTATATTGAGATGTGTTTATTTATCAGAAAGGAACAGGAAAATTGGTATGAGCAGGGAGGAGGGGGATTTATTCTGCCCTGTGGAGTTTTATCCACTGCAAGTTTGGGGTGTTTTTTACCAATCCTGAACATTAACACTGAGATTCTGCTTTTAGAAACCTGCCTGTGCTTTAGCAGTCAGTTTGCCATTCAGGTAGCCTGTGCTGTGGGAGTGCCCAGGGAACCCAACGAGGGAGATTGCCCACCCTGCAGGGAGAGCTGGGCAGCCAAGCCCAAAGGCCAGCTCATCTGCTGGGAGCAGTGTGTGCACCACAGCAGCAGGATGTAACAGCAGGATGGAGGTACCTGCTGTTTTGGCAGCCAGAGCAGTTGTCAAGGCAAAGGAGCCCTAAGGTGGCAATGTTTCACTGACTCACCTGTCTCAGTGACACTGCAGAAACAGAGGCAATGAGGATCTGAGGATGGTGGGCTGGAGGTGGGCCTGTTAACTCTACTGTCAGGACGATAATGAAACTTGAACTAAGTCAGCAGAAGCAATTTAAGTGCAAAAAGGATTAGATAGAGCTCATTACTAACTCCCCAAGGAGTCCAGCTCCTGATCCAGCTATCTCCTCTGGAAACTTACAGAGCCTTATGAAAAGCAGTGATAACTGGAAAACAGTGCAAGATGTTGTCAGGAACTTTGGTTTTTTTCCCCATGGACACACAAAAGATTTCTATTGCAGCTTTGCACTTGGGCTGGCAGTAGCTGTTCATACTCAGCTCTCTTCTGGCATTAGGAAAACCTGAATATATTGGTTGGGCAATTCACAGAAAACATTTCTAACTACTCTAAAGTTAGTGTCAGTCAATATTAGAGCATGTTAGAACTAGAAACCAGGAATTACAGAGGAGAAAGTGGTATGGCTGGAATGTATAACTGCCATGGTATGGGCCATTTTAACTTTTTTAACCCTGCTGTTAGTACTGTCCATACAGAGTAGAAAAGCCCAGCAACAGGGTATTGAAGAGCACTTAGTTCCAGCATGGGAGTTTAATACTGTTTACGTGGAAGGAAAATACATAACTAGCCATAAAATGTTTGAACAGCATTCTATTATGGATAATGGATTTAGTTCATAATGTAGATGTTTTCTTTCAAGAAGGGTGAAATTAAAAATATTGCAAACAGAAACATAAAAAAAAATATTAAGAAGGTTGCACAAGGTCATGGTTGGCAGATGTTATGACATGTGTCTGTGCATTTGTTCATGCTTCTTTATTTAGTTAAATGGAATAAAGACTCTTCTTGACAGAAAAGGACCCCAGGGTGCTGATACCATGTAGTAGTCATGACAAGGAGCCAGAAAATTTGGGACAAGTGTGGATGAGGTTTTTGGGGAAGAGTTATGCAATTTTCTTTGCTGTTTTTAAAGGACACAAATCAATGTAGGGAGTACAAAAAGACCACCTTAATATAGGCAGGGTGTGTTCTATTTCAGGAGCGGGACATGTCCTCGTCTCTCTCCACTTCTGCTGCAGCTGTGTGTGGGATCTGTAGGTTTACGGTCCTGATCTTCATTGTGGGACAGACATATAAAAGAGAGAAGCAGCACAGGGACTTGTAATGCAGAAACTCAGGCCATATTGCTCCTCTTTTGTAGTATCTTGTTTGTTACCTGGTTAGTTCTTTGCTGACACATTTATTGTACCTGGAACTTGCACGTGCCCCTTGCAAGGCAACGTATCCCTTGTGTGTTTGCAAGGTAAGTTTAGGCTGTGAGATACAGAGGCAGTAAGGCAGTGGAGAGAATTGCCTATAAATTATGTTTATCAGAGTCCAGAAGATGAGAAAGTTGAAAGAGAATAATGACACTAGACAATTATGGTTGGTTTTTCATAGTTATTCCATTTCCATAAAGAAGAAACAATAATGATTCAGCAGCCCTTTTCTGTACACAAGAAATATTTTCATTCATTTGAGACCCTAAACAGCTGAATAACACTATCACTAAGCTTCATGGAGATATTTTTACCACTATTATTAGAGGTTTCCATTGGATTTAATAATGTGTGATTTTGCTAATTGTACAAAATGCTCACAAGACACATCTCTTCAAGACCTAATCTTAGTAACAATAATTTTTAACTCAGTACCTAGATTATTGAATTTTTTTTTCATGTTACTTTTCCAGTCCGTGTGAATCAGAAAATTATCTAGGTAATGGAGGCATTTGATGTTACTGTGATCAGAGGTTCAAAAAATATCCTCATTTTCTTCTGTATCACTGTATATTGTCTTTCTTGATGTGCCAAATGAACTGAAGAAATTAAAATTATTAAATACATTAAATCAGAAATGGACCTGCATTAATCATAGCCATCAATAATTCAAAGTTGTTGTCCTGACATAAAATAAAGAGTCAGAAATTATCTTACCATATTGGAGTTTACAGCAGGAAGTATTTTGCCATACCAATTTTCAAACTGCTTGAAAAATATCAACCTTTCAACAGAGCATGAACTGTTCTTTGTCTATAAGATGTAATTTTCTCTGCTGTATTTTCCTGATTTATTTTTATTTGTTTTGGAGCACTCTGCCTTTATTGATTTGTGATTGACATCTCTGTCTTCAGTTGATTTTGCTCAGTATTTTAGTGCTCTCTATCAAACCTGACTGGAAATGATGCTATAATCATATATATGCTATGTTAGAAGAGAAAAGGGAGATTCATCATAAACAGAGAAAAAACAACTGAAACTTCATGACAAATATATTAAGATCCAATATTTTTTCAGGAATGTAATGCACAGTTATGACTGAAGATTGTGACTCCCAGAGACAAACAAAAAGCATTTTCATTTCTTTCCAGAGCATAGTTACTACAGTTGAGCAGAGCATGTGTGAGAGGTGCTATTTTGATGAGTATTTTAAAGGAGGTGGGAGAGGGGGTGTTGGGGTGTGTTGAATTAACTAAATAATTGTTTCAGGATTAAACAAGTACTCCAGAATTATGCAACCCATCTAGAGCAGCAATACACCATGTTGCCTTTGTAGAAAGAGTAAAGACCTCAGTGCAAATAAATTCACTTGAAGAAAAGTAGATGGAGATTGAGCCTGGAAGTGTGACAGAATAAATTTTACAACAGAAGGGGAAAAAAATCTGAAAAATGAAACTAAAGTTGGTTTAAAACCAAAATTATGCATACAAAAATAAATCCAAGCAACCTAGAAAAGCTTCTAGAGATGATAATCACAATTTTTTTAAAACAGGGAGGAGCACTGCAGTGGTACTGGTTTTTCCTATAATATCTAAAAAAAAGAATAAATAGTGGAATTTCTATTGTTCATTAGTCATTTTCCATATGTGAAAGAAAGAAATTAGCATCCCAGCAGAATCAATAAGAAACAGAAGAATGGTGGAAGGTTATACACTTCAAAACTAAGGAAATTTTATCCTTACAAATCTGAGAAATTAAACCATTTAGGGATATTTTTTGAAATCAGAAATAAATGTCTTGGAAAGATGGATAAATTTATTGGTGTCCCAGCCAAATCTTGGATATGTACAAAATTAACAGCTTATATATACAGGCAGGGAAAAGGATGAAGTTCCTGGACATGGGAGATAGAAGAAAGAAAACAGTGAGGGATTTTAGGTTATACAGTACTCATCCCAACAACCAAAACATTTAGTGTATTAGTGTAAATATTTTACACAAATGTAGGGAAGCATTCAAATTGATGCAGGATTGAACAACTGGGGAATACTGAAAAACAGGAAGAATTATATTTGCAAGAAGGGTAATATGAAATGAATGGCTGTCATTCCACAAACACTGTGAAGGAAAAAGTGGCTTAATCATTTTCTCTAGACATTTATTTGGTTCATTTTCAAATGTGGCAGAATGAAGGAGGAAAGGTATAATCTATATCTCAGCTACACACAAAACAGCAACAGGAATTGTCATCTCAGATGAGACCTGTATTCTCCTGTTTTAAGTACCAGTATGGTGTGCAGAATGAATCTTGTGACAGTAATTCCTTACAACCAGATAATAGTTCACTAAGTTAGTTATTTATGATAACCAATTATGAAGCTAGCGATTGTTTTTGCCAACAGCTCATTTAGTAATTGTGGACATTTATCTTCTTCCACTCACTTTGCAGCCTGGTTAGAGATTGTTAAGAAAGAAGGGTCTTGGACACTGAATGTGGAAAGGCTTTGGGGCATTCTCTAAGGAATATTGTAATACCAAAGACATAAGAGCAGCAAAGAAAATTAATAATTTTCTGTTCAGGCTAATTTAAAGGTAGTAGGTAAAAATCCTTATAAAAGAAGCTGTAGTTAGTCTTCAGTATGAGAAAGGAATGTTTTAGTGTTCTTAATTTGTGCATTTCTCTGGACACACAGGAGTATCACTGTAACAGGAAAGACCACAGATTTCCCTAGACTAATATCCTGTCTTTGGTAGCTGTCAATGACATGAATAAAGTGGAAAAGCAGAGCAATTTCTGTAGTTTTAAACAAGGTTTTATAAAGCAGGTCTAATTGACATAATTGAAATAGATTTGGTTTTGTTCTGCTGATTCTGTTGTACCCATTACTGAAATATTTTATTAATCCTCCTTAAGTCTTGTGTTGAAAAAAAAAAAACCCTTTGGTTGTATAATGAACAAAACAGAAGATTGTACATGATGTGCAAAGACTGTAGCCTGTCTAGATGACTAAAGGTCTTTTTTCCTCTCATTCCCCACAACTACCTCTGTCCAGCTATTTTTTTATTCTCCTCTTGTAAGCTCAAGATTGCTTTGTCAGGTTTTTTTTTTTAATGATCATACAACACATAAACCTTTCCAGTCATCTTTCTTACTATAGCATAGCATAAATTAACATATCATATAACATAACTTCATGTCTCTCATAATACATATATATGGTTTAGGTAATGCCAATAATGCATTAAATGGTCTGACCCTGACTAGTTTCATTTATAGCATTGTACTATGTCAGTTACTCACTTTTGTCACTCTTTAGAGTAGGTACTCTGTAAATAGCAGAATTATTCCTGGGATTCACTTGCAGTGTAGCAGCTGTGCCTCCAACTTTTCACCGTGCCAAATTTTGATGGAATAGGATCTGTACGTTCTGAAACTTAAATTAATGGACTGACTGTACTTAAACCTCCTTTCTTTTAATGATTTTCTTTGTTACTGAGGTAGCTGGAGCACACTCACCAAAGCAGACAGTAATATCTCTGCAGTGTTGAACAGCTCGGGGGCTGTCTCAGTTCCACCCAGTGTTTCATCTGGCAGGTGCCTGCAGCTTCTTGTGTCATCTGCATTCTCAGGCTGCTGAAAACCAAAGTGAATATATTCTGCTCATCTCTCTCACTTCAAAAAGAAAATACGAGGCATCATGATGGTAAAGCAGATTGGAGTTTTCCAATCTTTACTGCCCTCAGACACTGCTATCCTTTCCTCTCTCCACATGCACCAGAGTTTATTACCCCATCAATTACTGATTCATCAGAATAAGGATCAGATCACAGTTCAAAAAAGAAAAAAAAAAAGGGGGGGGGGGGGGGGGGGGGGGGGGG
>VZRH01004459.1:274669-320431 GCA_013397555.1 Urocynchramus pylzowi | reverse complement strand
GGGAGGGGTAGGGAGCGAGAGGTGGAGTGTTTATGTAACCCAAAAAAATTCACAAAATTAGTTTAGCGCAAAAACAGTTGAGTCAGCATCACCGAAGGTGCAATAACATGTGAGAGGGAGAAGGGAAAGGCAGAAAACTCCTGTGCTGCTGTAGGGAAACTTGGAGGTGGAATTGTACTCTGAAACATTGCCAGGAGAATGAGCTCTTAGAGCCAGGAGGGTTATGCTGTCTTTCTAAAACTTTGAAACATTCTCCTGAGTTGCTGTGATGCATTGTCAGGAACTGGAAAAGCTCAGTGCCTTGGAAAAGAGAAAGTGCATCCCATGTAGCTCATCCTCCTACTACAGAAACTAGATCTTGAATGTTTTATTTGCTGTGGCACAGGGTATCCATCTAGTTTCCTTTAGATATTTTACTAAATGAAGGGTCCCACAAAGTCATTTGCCCTATCTTTTCTTCATGTTATCTAGTCAGGTTATGTCCCCTCTTTTTGTCCATTTTCAAATCAGGTTGCAATGACCATTGTTATGACCATGCTTGGATGTCACACATGCAGGCTACACTATCTAGCATCTCTAGTTTTTCTGCAGAAACACAATGAAGCCTTCTAATTCCCTCTCATTGCTCGTGTTGCCCATCTCCAATGTCATACCTTCTTTGTGCCACACATGGGACTGTATCTCTCATGTGTCCTGACAGAGCAGAGCTGGAAGTTCAATATTGCTTTTCAATATACTGTTCACCAAGACTGGTGGTGATTTTAAAGCACTGCAAGTCTGTAGTACTTGTACCAGGGAAATGGTTCGATGTGCCTGGTCTTTGATTATATGTGCTTCTATCCTTGTGCTCATAGCAGTAGCTGAATGGCAGAAAAAAAAAATATTTCTCTGTGGTGCATCCTAAGGTAGGGAATATGAATTCTGAGATGTTCAGCAGTTTCTCAGTTGATCATGCATTGATGCTTTGATCCAGGATGCAGGCAGGCATGGTGATAAATCACAGCTCACCCTGGTTAGCTTTGATAAGAGCCATCTTTCCTGGGAAATTATTAATGTGGTTGCAAGAGTTGCAAGAGCTCCAGTACAGGGAGTCATTCAAAATGTTAGGGTGTCTGGAATGCTTTGTGTTATTTATTTAGATTTTTAAAAATAGAAAAAGAAAAAAAAAAGGCAGTTTAAACCTTTCCATCCCACTTTTACAGGCTCTTTAGTCCTTTTACATAAACATGCCACGATCCAAAATAAGTTGACAGCCAGTTCCATGACCATCTTCTAATGGATGTACTGAGGTTTCTAGGTCTAAGTGAGCAGGCATACATTGTCACCAAGACATACTTAGAACAGTTTGGAATCACCAAACCCAGCCTTAAGAAAGTGAAGTGGAAAGCTTATGTTTAGCCATACAGTAAGGCAGGAAAATCAGGCAAGAATAAAGGCAGTGTCAGTATGAAGACAAGACAATGTCCTCCCTGACATCCTGCTTAAGCATGGCTTTTCAAAGTGAAATAAAGTGGCAGACAATATAGCTGTTGGAGAAAAGGACATGCAATAGATGTGAAAAAAGGCCACCTAGAAAAATAAACTTGCAAGAGTCAGACTTTTGTCTTCATGTACACCTACCACTGATGGAGACAGGCAAACAAAGTCTGATGGATGGAGGGAGACAGAACTGACTAATTCAGGCTTCCATAACCCAAATCAAGAAATGCATTCCCTGACTGGGATTCTTTTTCTGAAAATGGCTGGCCTTCAGCCTTCACAAATAAATACCAAAGAGAGTTAAACATCATAATTAATTATGTTTTGCATCAACAATTTTCCACGTATGGTATATCCCATATGTAGATGTTGTTTCCTTCCACATGGGCAGGAAAAAGGTGTCACAGCTGCAGTGAACAAAGATGTTCAACTAAAACATCAGCTGAAGCAGGAGACTCCAGCTGGTTGAAAGTTGACTTGTATGCTCCAGCAACTCATGGGACAGCCAACATTTGTGCATGTCCATGGAAGCAAACAGGGAGCTAATTCCCTGGTTTGTTTGTATTCACTGTGAGCCTTACAAAAATTTGAATCTGGGGGCCAGATTTGGGATGGCAGATGGATTCATTGGCAACAGTTGAGTCAGATGGCATAAAGTACCAAATTTTTTCTTTTAATAATGTATTTCTGAAAGTCAGGGAAGTTTCTTCTTCCGCCTGGGACCTTCACTTCAGAATGCTCCTTTGGCTAAAATTTGTCTTTTCAAACCACCTTTTCATGTATATTTGCTGTTCATGTAGATTTTCATGAGGGCATGACTACCAAGAAAATCCTTTCCTTCAGAGCAAGCAAAACTTCTTGGAAGAGGTGGAGTTGAGGGAAAGTTGAGTGGAAAGCAGAGATTCTTTAGGATTTTCTGTGATGTTCAGAAATCATCTCTATTCACATGAAAAAATAGCATAGTATTTAATTTCTCTCATTTCCTCTAATTTGTAGAGATGCTACATCCCTAACATACCAACAATTCTTAACAGAATGCTTTAGTGGAAATTAAACAGAATTGGACTAGCTATTCATAAAATATATTGATAGAAGGACTAGCTGTAATTTTTAAATGCAGCAGCAAAATAGAAATATTTTTACATTCCATAATAAATAAAAATTAAATTAGATTGTATTATAACCCACCAAGTGATGGGCTTTATCTGATATTCTTATTGTGCCATATAACAACTGTGAAAATGCATGCAGCAATTAGCAACCCAGTACATTTCTGCACAAAAAAAATATTTTATAGGCATAATAACCTTTCTTTTTCAAGGAAGAATATTCTTTCTTGCTCTATGGCAAGAAGAAGGATTGTAGCCTGCACAAATGGAACTGAATGGAAACCAGATTATACATTACTGTGATCTAAATAATTTAATCATTCCCCTTTTTCCTCTTCCTTTCCTTAGTCATACAGTGCTTCTCCTGCCTGAGTAAAGGTTATTCATTGGATAAATACTAGTTTTTCATTCTGAAAAGCTTTTCAATGTTTATACACTACTGCATTCTTTTTTTCCTGGTGAATTAATGTTTAATATAAAGAAGAGAATATTCTGAAAGGAAAATATTGAAACTTTAGCCATTTATGGGTGCTACTAAGTTGACATCTTGGCTTGGTCCTGATTGTGGTTCTAAATGATGAAGAAAATGTAGCACTTTTATTCATTTTGTTAATTTTCCTTTCATAATTATCCAGATCTTAGCAGGATAAGCTGGGACTGTATAATAATATAATCTGGGTGCTCAGATGTCAGAAATTTAAGATAACAGCTATATAATAAGCTGTCTAAAAATATTAAATCATTAAAGGTATGTGATTTTTGTTTCACTATAGAAATTCTCAGTGTTACAAAGCCACAGTATTTCCAATAATGACAGTTGTACAGAAACACTAGGTATTGTTATTACCATTAAGAGTTTGTAGATAGTGAATTTTTCTAAGGATAGTGCTGAATTTGCCTAGTTGGATTTAACATTTATTTTGTCAACACCATATATGGATTGATGTCAGAAATCATACTAAAATGAAAGATTGGGGGAAATCTCGTAGAAGTATCTATTGCCCTCACATTCCTTGGGATAAAGTTATACCAGTAATCTTCAGTATAAAAATTGATAAACAGAGCATTAGAGTAAGTCCTCATGAGCCTATGTTCTATATGAAAAAATTCCATTTATAGAGGCATATTTCTAACAATGTTTATAAAATGTCTAAAATTTTTTTTTTTCAAGGCAAGAATAAAGGATCTTGTTATTTACCTCACTGTGTGCTGCATCAGACCTTAAATCTGGTCCTGTTTTTTCTTTAGTCAACTGAATGTGCCTCCAACAGCAGTGGAAAAATTGGAGCTACACTTGTTCAAAAATCATTTCCATCTCTGCAAGCATCACCTTGTGCTGCATATTATAGACCTCAAATCTTTGTTGGTAAATGCAAGCCAGCTGAGGTTCCTGCCCTGGTAAACTTTGTGATTAAGGGTCAGGTGGTGAGTCCCACCATGGGCATTCAGGCACCTCACAGACCTACAGACAGTTTATGGCCAGGCAAGTTTGGTGTTTTGGTTTTTAGCCACTGACTGGGCTTGTGGAGGCACCCACAGAGATTTCCCAGGCTCAGTCATAAGAGACACCTCTCAAAAGAGTGCACTGCAAAATTCAGGCTTAAGCTGGCTGTTTTGAAGACAATGCAGTCGAATAAATTGAGTCATTCCATTATCTTTCTTTTCCATAAATATGTAATAACCTCTTTTGGGAAGCATTACTATTCTGCTGCTGTGAGAGGTGGGACACCCACAAGCCCTGTGAGCAGTGATATATTTGCACACTGTTGCTCATGAGCCATTTCTAAAAAAGGCAAAATTAGAATGCAATTAAGAGTAGATTTTTTACTATTATTATTTTAACTGGTTCATTTTATTGTCCTGGTTAGAGAGGCAGGGAGATAGAAAGTTGGAAATGCTGCTGGAGGGATCATGGTATGGGCACAAGACTACATAAACAGCTAAGGTATCTGTTGAGATTTCTCTATTATAATGAACGTTACGACCATTTCCAGTGTATTCTCTCAAAACCTTAAAATAAATATACATACTTATAAATATAAATACTTTATAAATAATATCTTAAAACATTTTATTATTTCATTTAATAAAAAAACTTGAATTACAGATACAGCACAGCTTTCTGCCCCTGGTGTTCCAGTACTATAAATCCAGTCCTTATCTATCATTTTGTCATTTTCTTGCATAGGTGACTAATGGAAAACAGAAAAAAAACCCCAAATGTTTTAAAAAAAAGAGTTTGGTGGCTCTCAGCTTGGGAAAGTTTCTTCTAAATTATTCATTATTGCTATAGGCCTGAGAGGAGGGAGAGCAGTTTAGATATTTTTGTTGTATTTTCCTTTGAAATGTGATGAATAGATCACAATCCAAAACATTATTCCAATCTCCGTTTCAGGGACCGGAAAAATTTTCACTGATATTTATCGCATTTCAATGTTTCTATGAAGCCTAAAATTCATAAATATTAAAATAGAATCTTATCACTTCAATGCATTCATTTTTCAACAAATATAGCTGCTGGTTATCACTCAAATAATTCATTAAGATTCAAAAATAGCTGCATAGTAAAGAGAGATGGCATTTATTCAGTATAATATGAAATATAAAAATATCCAGCTGTCTCTCCCTTGGAATATTGCAGTCCCTTAATTCTTGCAGAGACTCTTCAGTGTATTTGTTCCTTTGGGAAGAACTTGGTACTCATGTACTTTGTACTTTGATTGGATATCACATAAAATTTCTTCATGTAAAGGGTGGTCAAGCATTGGGACAGGCTGCCTAGGGAAGCAGTGAAGCCCCTGAAAGTGTTCAAAAAATGGATAAATGTGGTGCTTTGGGACATGATTTAATGGTGGACCTGATAGTGCTGGGTTAATGGTTGGATGCAATGATCTTATAGGTCTCTTCCAATTGACATGATTCTATGATTCATTGACACTGCAAAATTTGCTTTGTAAAAGAGCCACATTAGCTAGAAAATGCAGCTCACTCCCACTTCATCTCATTAAAACCTGCAACGGGGCCAGGTTCAGTTCTTGTTTTGAAGAACGCTGTGCACATCGAGTTGTCCCTCCTGTACATGCAGTTCCTCACTGTGCCCTGTTGCCTCAACAGCCTAGTTAGGAACCAGCACAATGATGCAGCAGCTCAGTGCCAGGCTGATGCTCCAGGGGCCTGCTTTAAAGTCTTCATTTAGTCATCCAGTTTCTGTATGGCTCTCATATTGCCATGCAGCTGTTAAAGAGGAGTGCTGAGCTTTAGTGAGAAAGTGCTTTTTTTTAAGTTTATATCTCAGCACGCTGTACCTCTTGCTCTCTTCCCTCCTACCTTCCTTGCTAATGCTCATCCCTCCCCTCCCTTGCTGCACACAGTTGACTGGTAACCAGGGTGCCTGTCTTTGTAAGGCTGTGTGACACTGTTGGACTCACAAAAGCTCTGGGGTAGTGTGAGTCAACACGCAGGGTGCCATCCCAACAAAGGCTGCCAGGCTGCCCAGGACAGCCTTTATGCAACACTTGTCATTAGAGGAGTGATCTAAAATTTGCTGTTTCAAGAAAGTCTCATACATTTTTTTTTCTGCAGTGTTAATTAAATTTTTTAATCTGTGTCTTCCTTTCTCACAGAAGTACTAACTTTGGATTCTGCAGTCCTGTGCATTTCTGAACAATTGGGATACTAGGAAAGATTTCTTCACTAGAAAGGTAGTCAAGCATTGGAACAGGCTGCCCAGGGAAGAGGTGGAATCACTGTCCCTGGAAATATTAAAAAATGGGTAGATGGAGTGCTTAGGGAACTGGTTTGGAACTGGTGGTGCTGGGTTAATGGTTGGATGGTCAATGATCTTAGAGGTCTTTTCCAACCTTAATGATTCTGTGAAAATTCTAAGAATTTATAAACACAGTGAGCAATAGTGGTTTGAGATATTCCCAGTGAATTTCTTTAATTTCTGTGTTGCTTACCCTTGCTCTCACTCATGCTGGTAGGATTAAGTTAACTGTGAGTGCATTCAAAAGTTGACTCGGGGGTACTACATTAGTTTGCCTTTTCAGAGAGTACAGCTCTGTAGGCATTCCTCTGTGGAAGAAATGCCTATGTCCTTTGGGGTTTTCCATATTATGCATGTCTTTCTTCAATATTGTTTTTCACATTCTTTTATAAGTTAGCCCCTGTACCCTCTTCTCTACAATACTGTGTTTCCATTTCTCTCATTTTATAAAATATCTCCAATGCCATATGGGGAAATGTTTGCTGTGCTGATATTTAACTGCTCTCTGTTAGATGGTGCAATCAGTAGTCTTAAAAATAAGAGCTCTGATTTCTTCCTGGCTCTACAGATTTATTGTATGACCTTCAGTTAGGTCCAGATCCTATTCATATGGGTAAAAATGGCAGCTTTCATGCTCATGAAAAGGGCATTAGAAAAAGGAAAAAGGGCATTAGAGCTTGTGTGTCACAGACACATCAAATGGAACAATATTCCTTGACTTTGGAGATGCTATTCTCAGACATTACATTCTCAGGTTGTGTGGCTGGGACAATGTGGAGTACCTACAAGCTCACGTTGGTTTTTAATCAATGGCTGAGATTACTTGACAGTCGAACTGACTTTCAGCAGATGGCAAATATTGTCATATTTAGTCATGCTGTGACCCCAGGCAAGGCAATATATTTTTAGGTAACAAAAGAAAAATATAAATTATGTTGTCTCACAATTAAATAAACCTTGTTAGGTCAACTTAGCTTTGAAATACCTTGCTGTTTAAAAGATCCTTAATGTTTTCATGGAAAGTATTTAAGATTTGATCTACATAAAATGAAAATCATTTAGTAACAAAATACAGAAAGTGCTAGATGCAATGACAAACCTACAGACCTCTCCACCTCCAGTTAGAAGTGGTGACAATCAGAACTTGTCCATCATTTTTATAATTTAATAATAATTGAGATAATCTTCCAGTTGCATGATGAGATTTCTGTCTGTTGGTAAGGGTTTTAGTTGAACAGGACTTTCTTCTAATATGCTTTATATCAGATTACCTATTTGTTAATTTTCATGTTTAGCTAAATATATTTGGAGAGTAAATGAGAAGCACAAACCAGAATATTTTAGAGGTTCTGTTCTGAAGGAAAAATAAATTGCTGTGTTTGGGGCTACTAGAACCTGTTCTATCACCTTTACAGTAATAAGTAATGTTAATGTAACTTCAGTCTTTCTTTCTTTCTTTTTTAAATTAACTTGTACTACACCTGCCAGAAAAGGTGAATGACAGAAAAGAAGGCGAACTATTATTATTTGGTGTGAAAAGCAGTTGTTTTTAAAAGGGAAAATATGGAAGAATTTCTTTTGTTCTTTTTTTTTTCTATCTTGCTTTTCTCTGCACAGTAGGGAAATATCAAATGAAGGCAGGAAGGAGATTGATTTATCAGATATTAGGGACTAGGTTTTCTGTGCTTTGAGCAAGTTTACCCAGAGGTGTTTTTTCTACTATAAATTTTAGGCTGCAGATTAAATCTGTACATTGTTCCCATGGAACAACAGGCAAGTCTGAAAGGACATAAAGAACATAAAGTAAAAGGTGAGTCAGTAAGGAGGAACCTTACTAGTGAATTTTGAAGAAGGCCAGTAAGACTCTATGTGAATTAATGTCTTGATGTGTTAGTAACCAAATGCTTTTGTGAAATGAGCAGTGTGAGTGGTAATGGGATGTTTTTTCCTGTTTCATGCTGACCATAGCAACTTTTTTTTTTTTTCAGTTTTCCCAAGCATTGAATTCCAATTAAATACATTTCTGGTTTCTAATTCTGCTTGCAGTAAGCAGGGAAAATATTGATCAATATTACAAATGGTGAATTTTATTCCGTTGTTTTCACTGCTTTTATCATAATCATCTTCAATGGATCTGTGCCTAATGCTAAAAAATTAGATAGGAGTTAAGGCACTAAATGAAAAGCTACTTTAAAAAGCCCAAAACAATGACACAGGTAGGAAAAATGTTTAGAATTAGGCACTAGGCACTTGCCCTTCAGGTAGCAACCTTCTTGATTATTTCCTCTGTGGGATTTTTTGTGCCATCAAACACTAAAAATAAAGAATGGAAGAAACCAAAATACAAATATACTAAGATGAGAAGTACATCTACTACGGATATTGCTGTAAAACATTTTCCATACCAAGCTCTGTTCATATTTCCTAAATCATATAGAATAATGAGAAATGGGACTGAAATCTCTCCCTATAAGGGATCTAGTTTCAAACATAGCTATCAGGAGGTGACGTGGAGGGAGATGACTGCTGAGAGTATCTCTCAGAAGTGCTGGTTTCAACCCCGGCAGCATGGCTTTGAAAGATGAGCAAATCCAACTTTGTACTCTCTTAGGCTTAATCTTTACAGATGAAATCTTCAGCTGCATGGAGCATGATGTGAAAGATGAACTTTGAAGAAGGTATGCTTCTTTGGAAAATGCAATGTCAGCGTATTCCTAAAATTAATACAGACTAGATAGTCAGGTATTACCATAGCAACTTAATATGTTACCCCATATTAATATAATACATAATTTCACCCATCTCTAGAAACTCAGGATAGACATATAGGAGCCCTGTGAAGCAGAAAACAGTGTTCTGCTGTCCCACAACACCTCTGTTGTACTCCTAAGGTTTGCTGTAAAGCCTTCTTCTGTTCCCTGTGTTGGGAGGGGATGGGACAATGTCTGTACTGGCATTAAGGGATATTTTATATGGACTTATTCCACAAGAGAGGAATAGAGGATGGCTCTCTCCATCTTGCTGACTGTCAGTCTCAAGGAATGCCAGCAACCCTTAAAAGTCATAGAATCACATAATCACAGAATGGTTTGGGTTGAAGGGATCTTAAGGATGATCTTGTTCAACCCCTCCCCCGCCTTGGGCAGGAACAGCTTCCACTAGACCAGACTTCTCAAAGCCCCATCCAATCCGGCCTTGAGCACTTCCAGGGATGGGGCAACCTGTGCCTGTGCCTCACCATTCTTACCATAAAGAATTTCTTCCTGATATGTGATCTAAATCTCACATCTTTTAGTTTAAAGCAGTTCCCCCTTGTCCTACCACTATTTGTATAAAAGTCCCTTTCCTTCTTTTTCATAAGTCCCCTTCAAGTACTGGAAGGCTGTAGTGAGGTCTCCCTGAAGCCTTCTCTTATCCAGGCTGAACAACCCCAGCTGTCTCAGCCTGTGTTCGTAGGAGAGGTGCTCCAGCTATCTGAGCATCTTCATGGCCTCCTCTGGAGCCACTCCAGCTGGTCCACTTCTGTTGTGGAGCCCAGAGCTGGACACAGCACCCCATGCAAGGTCTCACCAGAGCAGAGGAGCAGAACCCATCCTTTGTCCTGCTGGTAAAGGAAAAAAAAAAACACCAAAGTGATTGTCCATGATAATTAAGACCAAGGAGTGTACTGGTATTTCTTAGTGGTGTTGGGAAGAGGCCTCCATCCTCACTTTTTCTTATTTTCCTTTTTTCTCCCTTTTTTTTCCCTTTTTTTTTTATTTCACCCCCATCTCAGAAGTAATGGTAGAGATACAGTGCTGATTTGGGAAGTCCTTGGTTGATGTCCACATGCATGCTTACAAATGTGTGAAAGTTTACAAATAGCAGAAGGACTGAGGCAGCAGAGCTGGAAGACCTGTGAAATGTTGTGTGCTCACTTTTCAGTTCCATCTCCTGAACCAAAAGAAATAACATGATAATATTAAATTCAGTGGCATTTAACTGCTATAAAGCAATCATGCTTAAGATCCCCAGGAAATACTGTTAAGGGTAATAGGTCCAGAAATTAATTTTCTCAGGACCTACCTATATCCCAAGGAGATAATATGAGCTATGTTTGGGAAAGAATTATATTTACTTTTAGATGTTCTGGGTTTGGTGGATTCCTTTTTAGCAGTGCAGACTAATTGTAATGCAGATTGTTTTGAGAATGCGTTTGAATTCTGAAGGTGAGGTTGTGTCAGAGGACAGAGATTTAGAACCAAGGACAAATGATGGTAAGTTTGGAAAGCCTGTCCCTTTATACTACAGGTCTATTTCCCCCATTGTTTGCATGACTTCCAAATTATTATCAATGTCAAATTAGATTTTTCCAAAGCTGTGAGTTGGTCTTTGAACAGACTCACACATGGCTGTCAGTTAACACAAATTACTCCATATAGAATGAAATGGAAGTTGATGAGTTTGAATTTTAATTTGTCTGTATAAATCACTGTACTGGGAGGTGTATACTATGCTTCCTTTGAATACAGGACATTTAACAGTAATGGTACAGCAAATATACCACAAGAAAGTCCTGCAGTACAAAAATTCAGACCATTCAGACCATGTCTTTCAAAATAATTTCATACTTTGTTTGTGCCCCTTTCTATTTGCTTATTAACAGTTAAAACACTAGCAAAGACCCCTAAATTCAAAATATTGTTTAAAAAGAACCCAAGAACTTTGGCACTTCTGTTTCTGGGTGGTATTAGTGCCTGAACATGCTGTCAGTGTGTCTAGGAGCTTTTGGATATTTGGGTATCTGAAAGTGGAGGAAAAAGTGGAAGGCTCTGTGGTGAAAGATCCTACAAGCATCTGCAGAGAATGTAGGGATCTGAAACTGAGGACCCAGCATGTCCCAGTGGTCATCAGGTAGCAGGAGGGTAATCTGGTGTATGGAGAGAGACAAATTCAGCTTGTGCTTATGAACAAGCCATGAAGCTCATTGTGATATGGCTAAAATGTACAATGGTTTTATAGGCATTTTGATGTGATCAGAGAATTAAGTTCTGAAGCTTGGAGATTAATTCATATACTGTGAAACTCAGGAGAGGATAGACAGCATGTGTTCCCTTTGGGATGTCTCTGTCACTCTGATACAGCAGTTCCATGAAGGAGGAACTCTGATTCAGCTCAGTAGTTCTGTTTGTTACTTAATGCTAAACTAAGCTGCTGTTTTGATGTAGTTGCTTGTGACTCACTGATAATATAAAAGTTTTATAAGCAGAAATGCTGTGAGTCTAAGGGTATCTGGCACCTGGGATGGATGATTTCAGAATTTGTTGGCAAATATAGGTCTCTGTTTTTTAATGCATAGCAAGGTTCTATTAATGACTCTTTAATATTTGGGCTAAAGAAAAGGAAATAGTCTAAATGGAGAATTAGTCATCATTAAACAATTCAGAAATTAGAATTTTTAAAAAGGTTTCTATGTGATCTTACACTGCATAACAAGTAACTAAGTTTTTTCACAGAGGTTTTCGTTCAGTTATTATTATTATTATTATTATTATTATTATTATTATTATTATTATTATTATTATCCACTATGCTCTAATAAATTTGAAACTATATTAAGAACTAGAATAGATAAGGTGAGATATTTAGATAATAATGACAGTTGGGAAGTACTATTGTTCTAGGGTGGCATCCTGGCATCCAGGTTAGGGCATGTGCCTTTGTGTCTGTAAAGCAGGAATGTTTTTGTGTGTTCCTTATATACCCTGCTGCTTCCATAGGGAGTACATTTCTTCCCACTTTATTTAGGTATCAATGGAAAACACCAGAAGTCAACAGGAGAGGTGAAGCTCTCTATCTGCTCAGGGCCCTGTGCAGCTGGAGTGTCGATGACCTTCTGGCCAGCTGGGGAAGTGTTCCAGGAGTTTCAGTGTTTATATGGCTGGGCTACTTTAGTCCCAGAAAGTAAAATGACATCAACTTTGACTTGAGACTTACTCTGTTTAGGTTTTATGTGAATTTTCAAGGCTAAATCCTAATTCTCATAGTAGCACTAATCTGATATTTCTCTTTCTTGGAGTATTTTAACAGATGATGGTGGAAAGGGTCTTCATGGCATTTTTAAATTGAAATCCCAGACTCTGATGTGTTACTCAGTTTATCATTTAAATATAATGGGATATTTGCAGCCTGCCTTCATGATACTAATAAGTAGAAAATGGCCACAGTTCCTGATGTGTTCAATTATTTCTGCACTGTCTTCTCAAATGTATGAGCAAAATTTCTGCTTGCACTCACAAGAGAGCAACTTCAAGCTTCTTTGAACTGACAAAGCTGTGTGAGTAACACTAGCAGAAGTGAAATTTGGGACTTGTGATTTCAGTTTTGTTTCTTTAGACCACAGTTTTCAGGGAAATGAAGGGTTTGAGGAAAACTGCTTGGTAACTGACAGCTCCCAGAGGATGCATTATATCTTTCCCACATACTTCTGTCTGATATAACTTGACAGCATCAACACTGCTGATGGGTGTAAAAAGAGGATTCCTATATGCAACCCAGGCATGGGAATTGTCACTGATTCAGGTCTGTAAAAAGAAACCTGCAAGAACTGTCCTTTCCCCACAGACATCTGTTGGGGAAGGTGCTGGGTCTCCCTTTATTTTTTTCCCAGAATTACACAGAAAATGAGAACATTTTCCCTGTATAGATGATTATTGTGTCACTGTGGAATGATCTGATGACACAGTTGTAGTTTGACACATTGAAAACACATTTTCTCTCTATATAAACTCATATAGAAAGGAGAGCAATTTGCTCATTATCCACACATTAGGCCTGAAGTGATCACATGAATCTCTTTTCTTTTTTTAATCCTTGATGAATTTAAGTTAATGTTGTTTCTTCATACCTCCTAAACATATTTGACTCAATTGTCTGAAATCATTAGTTGCAAAATTAAAAGCACACAGAATTACCACCAGTACAGATGACTTCTAGTGCTGTTTGTTGTTTCATTAAGCCTTGGAAGTCTTTATTTTGATATATTAGGATCTGTTTAGATATTCTCCAAAGATCAGTCTTGGGTATTTTTTTTTTTACTTAGAGTGACTGTGGTGATAAAGTTTCTCATCCTCTTAAGCTGTACAATGCATAGAAGAAATTAGAGAAATAGTCCAAATAACAGTAGCTCTCAAAAGAAAATAAAAGGGGGTTTTTGTGTTCATAGGTGAATGGTCATTTTGTTAACAATTTTTTTCCTGAAATCCCTTTACAATTATTCAAGGCTGCCCCTTCTGTTGAAATATCATCAAATCTTTGATTACTAATAGACTGCTTTTGAAAGGTATGGAGCACAGCCTTCATAAATTATGGATCAGATTATTAAAGAATGATTCTGCTGTTTAGCAATAATTGTACAGCTATAAACCCCAGAATCACAAAAGAGGTCAGGCTGGAAGGGACATCATCTAATGCTATTCTGTGGCTAAAGTCAGGTCAAGACTTGTATATTTTCAGCAAGGCTGATTCCACCACATCTCAGGGTGATCTCTTCCAACATCTAATTGTTCTCATGGTGGTGAATTTTTCTTACATCCAGATGGAATCTACCCCAGAGAAAGTCTTGTTCCTTGCCTCTTGTCCCATCACAGCCCATCTCTTGAAGGGAGCACCTCCATATTGTCTGTGACAAACTTTTGAGCATTGGAAATCAGTAACTAGATGCCCAAGCCACCTTTTCTCTAGGCTGAACAAAGCAAATTCCTTCAACATTTCTTTATCAGGTCCTTCAGGCTCTAATCATTTTCATGGCTCTCATCTAGACTCTGTTTATTTTCTTAGTACCTCTGCTGGTCTGGTGATGGGTTAAATCTGGACATGATATTCCAGGTGTGGCTAAACAGTGCAGAGGAGGAGTGTTATTCATCCTAATGGAAATAATTTCAGCAGAAGCAGGTCTTTCAGAAAACTAATGCTAGAAGCTGGTTTCTTCCTAAAATTTGTTGACCTCAATGCTTTTCCTTTGCTTTTAAATAGACATATGGCTGAAACTAAAATATTTATGTATGTGTCTGGATTTCATTAATTTTAGATTCAGTGTAATTGATAGTGCCATTTAGATTGATTCCTCCTGCCATTTATCAGTTGTTTCCACCAGTGTTCTTTGACCAACAGCTTTGTCTCTTTACTTACATTTCAGATGCTGATGTAGCATCAGTATCATCCATTTTTTTTTAAGAAAGAATTTTTTGATTTGACAAGACCTTTGGACTTGACTGCATCTGTTCACTGATTACAATGTGATGTTTCAGAGAACTTGATTTGCATTTTTGCACAACCTTTCATTCAGGAGTCTTCAGGCATTTATCCTAGAGAAAAGGAGGCAGAGAGGAGACCTTATAATTCTCTACAACTACCAGAAGGAGTGAGGAGCGTGTCAGTCTCTTCTCCCAGGTAACAAGTGACAGGAGGAGAGAAAATGGCCTGAAGTTGCACTAGGGGAGGTTTGGTTTGGAAATTAGTGCTTAATTCAAAGGTACACACCCTTTGTAGAAGCTCCTATGTCAGGGCCTGATTTCAAATGTCAGGATGTGTAATAATACAACTACCAGTATCTTACCTTAGAAGAGGTCTTCAGAAATATTTTCATCTAAATTTGGGTGCTGAGAAGTGAAAATATGGGCTGTGTACCACCTCAAGAAAATGGTCAATGCAGGCATAACTGTTATCTAGTTAAATGATCCACAGTGAAAAACTACTTTTTCCCCTTTAGGATATATAAAGCTATCTGAAAGTACTTGAAAGTATAGCCACAGATAAAAATGATTGCTAAGCAGCATGAATTCCATTTCATGTGAGTTATCATCATGCTGCTTTCATTTGTGGATTCTAAGGAGGGAAGAAAATTAGGTGCTTTTAAGTAAATATCATATAGAGAAAACAAACCACCATAAAAATAGATATTCAGAGATATTCACAGCAAAATTTTCTTTCAAAAAGACTGTGCTCTAACCAGATACAGAGTGGCTTCACCCTTTATGCTTATAACCACAGGTGTATACACAGCACTTGAAATTTTGTATATTCATTGATATTTGCACTTGGATAAGCCTTTAAATTAATTATCTCATCTGATTAATACAATAACCTTGGATGATCTCAGATAATTTTCTTCAAATAAAAGATGTTGTTCTGTATTGCTTCTATAGCTGCATTATCACAAATTTCTACTGGTAAACAATTTAGTAGGAAAAAATATGGCTTGCTTTTCCTCTCTTCATTAAATGTTTGCAGTCAGATGATAGTGTTTATGAATTTGTTTGTACTTGATACGGTTCAGTGAACAGATTTTGTGATCACTGTGTAGCTTTGTATTTGCCAACTAATGAGAAGAGGTGTTCAGGAAATTTTATGAAATTAATTGTTTGATTTTGATGACAGGTCATCTGTATATCTTGTATAGTGTTGTTTTTTCCTCACCAAGCTCATTATGTAACTGGCTTAATCTTTCTTTAGCTTGTGTCCATCTCCAGAAGCAGCAAAGGGTTTCTCAGAAAGAGAGCAAGATTCTGTTCTGTTACCCCACAGAGAAGGATAAGGTACAGGGGAACATCCAAGGTGCTAAAACACTGAATTTGAAAAAGAATGGGGATAAGAATGGGACCAGGATAAAAAAAAAACAGTGAAAAAACCTGCAAATTTGCATTTGTTGCTCTTGCTGGTAAGGGAGATAAATAGTTCCTGTGTGAGGGAGAAGGAGGACCACAAGTATTACTCCTTACAGCTGGCTTTCCTGTGTTTCAGATCCTGATCCTTCTCTTTCTCAGGACCAAGTAAAGTGAGATCCACAGTTACCAAGTCTGAACTGTGGTGGGGAATGAGGCAGATGAGGAGGCAAAAACCTGCCACTATAGCAAAAGTGAACCTCAAGAGCAGGAACAATGGGAACTCATCTGTCCATGAAAATCATTTAACACTTGGCACTAGAGATGAGATTTGTTAGCTGGCAGACACTCCTTGTTCTAGGACCCACTAACCTTTTACTAAAGCTGTAAGTGAGGACTGTATAAATAAAGGCAGAAATGGCATGTGGAAGCATCTTTGTCATGGGAGCAGATGGGAAGCACTCTCAGCATGACTTACTGTGCATAAATATAGTGTTGGTTTCCTACTGTTACAAGTAAATGAATGACATCACCCTTCCCTCTTTCAGCTTTGTCCATGTTTCTTCACAGACATGATTCTCGTGGAAGTCCTGTTTCCTAAGAGTAGTCAATGAAAGTATTAATTTCTGTGGGAATTCAGAATGGTTCAGGATCTACCCAGAGCTAAAGAGGGTGCTGTGCCTGTGGTACTGTGTTGCCTCACAGGTTGTGGCTTGATGGAATCCATCAGTAGGGCTCTGGAACAAGCCCCTGCTGCAAGATGATGTAAAGGGTTGATGCCCTATAAGCCTAGGCTGCCAATTCAGTCGTTTTCAGAAAATTTGACCGGTTTTGTGTTCATATGGCACCCTCTGTGCCTGAGTCCTAACTTGTTGCCAGACCAAATATCCTCTCTCACAGCAGGCATGAAGCCAGCAGCAGCACATACAGCAGCAGAACGTCTAGCACAAGCACTAGGTGGTTGGTTGGGAGGGTAAGTGCACCATAAAAAAAATGCACTTGCTGGTGATAGAGTGGGCACCATGCAATTGTGAGTTCTCTGGCTTTTTTTCTCCCCCCTTGGATTTAGTTTTCATCACACCTACCAGGTGTATTATATCACTGAAGCAAATTTGTAGGGGGCTGTACATCTGCTCACATTAAATGTTACTCAAAATACCAGTGCTGCAAAGCATCCTCTGAGCTCATTTTCTCAGGTGCTTACATTTAGTAGCCTGTAGTGGTGCCACCGTCAGTTAATGGAAGTCAGAGATTTAGATACCAAATAACTGTGCTTGGGCATGTTTGATCATGGATTTCTCTCTTTCCTTGCCTCTCAAGTTTTATGGGATTGCCTGAGTCACAGCAGGTCCAGCCAGCAGGGGTTAACTGAAGGAAGGATTGCCTGTGGATTAGATCATAATCTTTTGGTAGCAGCTCCCAGCTGAAGAGTTAAGCTTGCAAAGCTGCAACTGCAAGCAAGCTGTGAGCAGTGCAGTCTAGGAGAGAGCAAAGATGCCAAGAAGAGTCCATGTTCTAAAAAAGGCATGCTCTTTGGGAAAAGGATTTTCTGCTCTTTGACCAGCTCTGCTTCTCACCTGGTTTTATCTACATTTCTTTTTTAATTCTGTCTTTGATTTACACCAAAGGAGCAGAATTATGCCTAAAGGACACATTAGTTTGTCTAATTCCCACTATGAAACCAGGTTTGCACTTTCCACTGTGCTTTTATGCACTTAGTTGCACTGTGAAACACTTTGGGTTTGTTTGAAATCACAAAATAACTCTCATCAATGGCTCTTTTTGCTTTGCTTCAGTCACAGAATGTGTATGGTGTAAAACTTGCACCACCCACATTGTCCAAAATTTTGCTATGCACAGATGCTCAGTAAATTGCATACCTCCATCTGTGGCAATATAATTAGTTGGAAGAAGGTTTGAATTTGGATTTAGTGTATTGTATTCTGAATCAGTTTGGAACTGTTTTCATTCCTTTGAATTATGGGGGTGGGGGCTCTGCCATTGAATATAGTCTGCCCCAAAGTTAAAATATTTCTCAGTTTAAGCTGAAAAAGAAATCCTGTTTGAAGTAGCAAGAACTGCAGTGTTCAGACCTTTAAAGCATCCAGTAAATTTTCAATGGCTTAGTGCATGCATATGCATGTGCAATAGCTGTGATCTATTCACATGGAATAAGGATTTGAAATGGAAAAAAGTGCAGTAAATATCTGGTAAATATATTTCTGGAAAGTAAATGGGAATTTGCTATAATAACCGTAGTGCTTAAATATTCACTTAACAATTTTTGACTGAGCATTACAAAGACTTCTAAAAACTGAGCAATGAAATTTTATAAGAAGCTTGCAGAACTGTTATTTTATGAAGACAGAGGAGAGAAGGACTGTGATTTGCACAAATTCAGCAAAAGCAATAGAAAGAAAATTCAGGCATTCTGTTCCACAACATTATTTTAGACACTCAAATAACATTTATACAAGGAAACATAAGTAAATGTGCTTTTCAAGAAAAATCTTCACAAGATTACAGTTGCTTATTAGGTTAGTTGCTGTGTGCCATGATAAAGTACTGTTTTTCTAAACATAGTAATCTTGACATTTTTACTCATCATTTTTCTTGTTCTAATTCCTTAAACAAATAGATGTTAAATTTTAAAAAATCCTGTAAATTCATGCCCCTGCTGGAACCATACAGAAAGCACAATCAAAACTGCTATTTGAGTGTTGCAGAAATGCACTTTGTTCTCACAGCAACTAGCAAATTCTAATATCTCCATCAAAGGAGCATGCACTGTGTTTGTCATCCAGAAAAACATTCAGGTCAGACTGTGTTCTTTATGAAGTTGCTCACACTTGGTGCTGGATTTTCCCTGCAGAAGTGTACAGTCAGTCTTTCTCCAACAGAACCAGAAGAAGGGTAAGAAATCAGCTCAGTTAACTCACTCCAGCTGAAATATTGCTTTTGAAGACTCAGAATTATTACATTGGAAAGCGACCTTGCCCAAAGCCCTTACCTTCTAAATTACATGAGGTTGATTAGGGCCTTGTCCAGGTGGTCTCAGAGACCTCCAAGGGTGGCAATTACACAAGCCATTCCATTTTTTTGGCTGCACTAACTACATTTTTCCTTGTGTTTACCTAGAATTTTCCTTGCTGCAGCTTGTGTCCATTGCCTCTTGTTCTGTTATTGATTACCTCCAAGAGTTTGACTCTGACTTCTCTGTGCCCACTTAGAGGTGGTTGAAGAAAGCAGTCAGACCTCTCCTCCAGATAAACTAACCCAGCTCCCTCGACCTCTCCTTGGGCATCAAGTTCTCTTTCCCTCAGCCAGATGCTTTGCAGTTTATTAATGTCCTTCTGCATTGGACAGAATTCCAGTGTAGCCTCCTGAAATGACATAGAAGGGATTAATCCCTCTTCTTAACCCTCTTGTTATGCTTTTAATACTGCAGCCCAGTTTGTAGTTATACCTCACTGGAAAGGCTCAGATTTCAGCTGTAACAGCACCATTTATTTGTCTTTTTTGCTTTCCATTACCAGGATCCTCCAAGTTTTAATCGATTGATGAAATAGGGCTGATGGCAGTGAGATTGCCATTTTTCTAGCAGATAAGGCAGAGTGCTGTTTTTCAGGTTTTTTTAAGTACCATTTTGCAGCAAGGTTACTGATCAGCTTGTAACACAGAGTGAAATTTCCTATTTCAAACATTTAGGTGCTTGGCAAGGTATCCAGAGTTTTTCTCTTGATATATAGTATGACTGAGTTTCAAGCTGCATTTTGATGCTTGTTTGCTAGAAACTGGGCAAGTGCACTTTTTGGTATGAATGTCCCAGCTGGTATTTTTAAGGGTACGCCATTAAACCTAAATCAGTATTCTAACTTGATACCACAAATTCTGTCATTTTAATTATTCATCTGTTTTTGAATGCATCAACTCATTATTCTACCATGTGAACACATTGGATGTTCTGCTTGGTGTTGGATTCTAGCATCTGTGTTGGATCATATTACTTTTCCTAACAAAATCTGTTTGCACCAAGACACACCACATTTGTGAAATACATAGGATCATGGTTTTTCAGAAGGATTGGTAAAAGGTTACATTCAGCAATTTCCCATCACTGTTTCAAGTTTGAAAGCTATGTCTTTCTCTCATGCCCAGGAAGGCTTCAGACATTACATTTCATGAAATTCCCAAGTGACTGAAGTTACAATCTTCAGAGGTGGCTGGGTGACTTAATCTGACGTCATTTCAACTTCAGCTCTGTAGAAGGTTTGCTCATCATTTTGGAGCTGTTTGTGGTTAATCCTATTAAAATTATAGTCTTGCTCATATCTCATTTTGGATGCTCCTGTAGATTTAGAAACATCCATAAACTAGAAGAGAGTTCCTCACTATTGTGTGAAAAAAAAAAAAAAAAAAAAGTTAGAATGTAATTACAGACCAGTTGAGTTGCATTTACTTTTATGTTTAGATAGGGGAGGTTCTATCCTCCCAAGTGTGGGGTGGAGAAGTCTTCCATGTAGAAGTTTCTGCTCTCTTTAGTTCCTATGGGTAAAATGTGGAAGGGTAGAAGCAAAAATGACCACTCAGGTAACACCTGATCCAAACGTACTCAGAAACCTGCATGAATACATTTGATTTAGCCGTAAAATTTGCTACCAAGTGCTCTCCTAAGTTTCCTGGGAATTTTCAGGTAGGCTGGCACAGCCTGCACTAAAGCACATGCTGCCTCTGCTAGTGGTGCATGAACAGGTTGCACGAGCATCAGTGGGTGACACACATCTCTGCCCTATAGACAGATCCTGAAGGAGCATTGGCTTAGATGTGGAGCTCAGGACGTAGTTTATGAAGTCTGTCTCCCTGGAAGAAGTGATAATTGGACTGGACAGGTTTGGACTGAGGGCTTAATTTAGTGTCTTTTAAATCTTAGTTTCTTCCCTTTTCATACCACAAGTAGGACATCAGAGAAGGTAAATAATGACAGGTCAGTCCAGGTTTAGATGCTCTGACTGCGAGTTGCTACAAATGAGAAGGTATAATGCAGACAGAGCACAATACTCCTCCATCTTCACAGCTGCTCTTTCCATGACAGAGTGATGGGCAGAAGGAAGAATGACATCCTTCCTGCCATGGGAAAAAAAGCAGGCGTGCAAAAGAATCTAATGGCCTTAAAAAAAAACCAAATCTACATTACCTCAATTCACTGTCTCTAAGAGGGGGCTTAATACCATGCTGTTTGGGGCATCTGGGGCTGCTGGAACATGGATAATGAAGTTACCTATGTGTATAAATGACTACTTCTGGTATCTTACTGTGGCTGAACTTGAGACAGAATCTTTCTGAATACAAAGTAGTGCAGGATGACTTCCATTACAAGGAGCTGATCTGCTCTCTTGAGGTGCTGAGAACATCTACTTCCTGAGTACAAGAAGGGTGTCAAAATTGCTCAGCCTTTTGCAGAGTTGTGCCTTAAAACTCTGTACCTCTAACAGATTAACAAGCAAAATAGTAGAAAAACTGAGTGGGGAGTTGCCATGGTGATCATAACATTTGATAACTGCAAATAACACTGCTCCATAGAGCAACCATGAACCAGAATACAAAGATGGCATTTCTTGTGACCAAAAGTCCAAATTCTTAGAAGTCTTGACTCATTCACTGTCAGTATATTGATAGTTAATTCAATTTGAAGTTTATCTTTAGTATGACTTCACACTCAAAACACATTTCCTGTTTTGTAGTCCCCTAATGAAATGTCAGGGACTGTAAAGAGAAAAAACTGAATTCAGAAAGCTGTGTGGAGATGGTAACAAAGCAGATATCTGTCAGCACATGGTTTCCTCTCTGTTGGGCAGCTATTGGTACTGGATTCCTCTAGTACAGCTTTGGAAGGACAAAGGATACAGAAATGGGTTCTCTGCCTAAGCCAGCCTGCCATGGAAAGTCACAGAGAACCAAGGCAAGAAGTAATGCATCTGTCTCTTCCTTTTACACCCTGTCTTCTAGATTTGTCTGGCTAGAATTGAGAAGCAGAGAACTAAGAAAAGGCAGAGTCACCACTCTACAACAGAACAGATTTAAGCTTTTTGGTCTGTTACTATAGAGAGGCTGTTCAGTCACCTTTAAAATAATGTTCCTCTAAATATGTAGCTAGTGCATCTCCTAAATCTGTAGCTACAATTTTGCGAGACATCAGACTTTGACTAACTGAAAACAAAGTTTGTTTCCTCTCACATTAGCAGCCATTCTGTTCCTGATTACTAATTTAAAGTTTCCTGTTGATTCTGCTCACAAATCTTAAAGTTACTCTAGTAATAAGCAGAGACACTCAGAGCTACCTCCTCAGAGAATGGAGTGACTAATCAAAGCATCAGTTAAAGACAACATGATGTCGCATAGGCACCTTGGGAAAAGAGATTTTGCAAACTCATAGCATCCTTCATTTTAGATAAAATTCCTATAGTCCATTATTATAACATAAAATTGATGTCTTTATGATTATCAACAGAGAGATTCTGACAGCCTAACTTCACTTTAGGCTTGGTCATATTTTTTTCACAGAGACATCAGGGGCTATTTTCTAAGACACAGGGAGGTGCTGTCAAGTGCACTTGTGGGAGAAAGTGTTCCATTTCCTATCATCTAGCATGGCCATCAAGCTGAGCTTAATGCGACTGACACAGGATTGGATCGACAGGCTGGACTATTGCCAGTCTTTTTTTCTTTTTTTTTTTGCCCCCATTCATTCCAAGCGTAGAGATTGTAATTGCAGGCTGACTCTTTGAAAGACACTGAGTCATCACTGTCTGTTGCACTGCTAAATCTTATTTTTGTATCACTAGCAAGCACTTTTGAAGTATCCCTGCTATTCGTTCTGTGCTCTTAGTCTCGGTTAGTCTGGGTTTTGTTTGTTTACTGCAATTAGGCAATGACTGTGAGTTGTGAATAAAGCCTAGGGGAAAAAGGGATAGAAATTGTTATTTCAGGCAAATCAGAAAGTGCACAGTGTTCTTTATGTTAGCATATGACTCAGTCAAGAAGGTAAAAGTTTCTGATTCAAGATTTGAATCAGACCATAATTTTCCATGCATCTGTTGCATTTCTGCATCCGCCTAAACTAGTTTACAGATGACAGTAAAGTTAGGTGTGAAGGTTTAGCAAACTAAAGTTGTCCTTTGAATCACTTGTATAAAAAATACATTATCTGTAACTTTAAGAAAATAAGGAAATAGTAAAAACTTCAATATTAATATAACTGACTGAATTACTTCTTTCTTTGAATGCTTTCTTTTGTTTAAAATTTAAAGGGAGATCAAGGTTAAGCAGACATACTTGTACATGTCTGCTTAACCTTTATAAGAGGAAAGGGGTAATTTTAGGAGGTGTTTTGAGGTTAAAGGCTGTTGAGTCTTATGAGAAATTGAGGAATCTGTCTCAGTTGGACATTGTGGGAGAGGCAATTGTGGCAAAGCTCTGTGTGCTTCTTTCTAGGAAAGGGAAATGTAGCAATACTAAGCCCTAGAGAAAGAATATGAGAAGGAACAAAATAAGAAAGGCAATAACCTAAATATTAAGTTGTGATGTAGCAAAACACATAGAGAGGAGCAAAAGGGGGAAGGGCAAAAGCATAGGGGGGATGCAGCTCTTCTCCACGAGACACAGAGATCAGAGACACAGACCTTGAAGATTTCGATGTATCTCTGCCAGACATAAAATCCCCCAGGGTCCCAGTGCTTTCCTCTCCTCCAAGTGACCTGAACTCTTTGCTTAAAAACTCCTTCCTGTGAGCCGATAGGAAGCAAACAGCCAGGAGCAGGCGCAGGCCAGCTGGGGGCTGGCCCTGCCTGGCAGATGGAGGCTGTAATCCACTGTTAGGAGCACTGCCATCGATTTCTGACTTCCTGTTTGTGTTCATCAGGGATAGTGATTTCCCTCTTTCATTTCTCTCCACTAAGTTTGCCCAGAGCCTGGTACATATCAACAAAACCTTATATAAATCAGAGTTATAAGATGTTCAATCTTAATGAGGAAGTACATCAATGAGAGAGAAACAGCAGACCATGGAAGTCCTCCCCTCACACTTTACACTGTGCCAATATATGGCACTGCAAAGCATCCTTCATTGTTCACCTATGTTCATATTTTGTCATTTCATGAAATTAATCCTTTCATGATTGCTAATTACTGTGTTTCTCAATAATTTCCTTTCTTGGAGGAAAACCAGCCCTCAGAAACACAATGATTGTTTTCACATTTGCAAAATTGTTACTCATTGCAGAAACAGGATTGCCTTTTCCATAGAAATTCTCCTAATCTATGATAGTTATTAGATCCTTCTGGGAAATAAGTTTTATTCTGCATGCTGTTGAGAGCAAAAAACTTGGAAGTGAAGCTAATGAGAAGCCACTAATAATTACAACTGAAGATCAAAATATTGGAAAATCATAATAAAGAAGATAAATCCCAATTAAAACAGATCAGGATTTTAAGGGACTTTTAAAATGAGATTATCCTAACTAACTAAAACTGAGTCTTTCAGTGAAAGTATACTGCTTTCAGCATAAAACTTCCAGAAGTTTCCCTGTTACATGAAGAATTACCAACAGTGACAGGAAGAAAGGAACTCAAAGGGTAATATCAGTCTCACCTAAGTTTAGCCACATCAAGTATAGGTAAATTAGTTATCTGATTTTCTCTTGTGAACAACAGAGAGGTAAGCACCTACTTAGTGCATTTGTACTGATTCTGAAGCACATCCAAGGCTTATTCAATGAATTGTCCTGATGATGCCAGAACAAGTGCTTTAGGGCAGAGGGATACCATTTGGAAGCAGTCGAAGGAGCAAATCCAAAAGAGAATTAAATATATTTAGAAAAATAAAATAAAATAAAATAAAATAAAATAAAATAAAATAAAATAAAATAAAATAAAATAAAATAAAATAAAATAAAATAAAATAAAATAAAATAAAATAATTAGTTGTTTTCAGTAGCTGATCTCCTGTAGCTTGTCTTGTAACAGAGGAGGAGCAGCGCTAGTGTGCCTTGTCTTGTGGGAGCACACCAGGACCTTGCCTTGTGAGGGCAAGGTCACACTGGCTGTGATGGCAACCCCAAAACACCTGGATAGCAGCAAGCTGCAAGGCAAAATCTGTGCAGCAGGACCAGCAGAGCACTGTAGGCAGGTGAATAATCCTTGCAGTTAGCAGCAGTAATAGATACCTAAGTGCAGCAGGACTATGAGTAGGTGGTACTTCAGAGCTGGTTCACATCTGGCTGGTCTGGAGCACTTCAGAGTAAGTAGGTGTCTGTCTGCAATAGAGAAGATAGCTGGTGGCCAGAGAGGCTGGTGAGATATACATGAAATTGTTTGTGTCTCCAGAGATTTTGATTTGTTCACATATGCTCTAGGAAGATCTTAGAATTCACAATGTTTCATCTGTTTTGCACCTAAATTTTCTCCCTGTTTTCTCCATGGCTTTAATAAAAAGTAGGTCCAAATACTATATTCACCTTTCTTCTTCCCAGTGAATTTGCAAACAGCACTCTTAGAGTAAAAAATTCTGCATTTTCAATACTCAACACCATGGGAAAGCCATTGCTGTGATTTTTTCTGAGGAAATGCAGCTTTGATTGTGGCTCTTCACAGTTTCCAAGTTAGAAGATCATGAAATCACACCATGGTGATAGAAGATATTAAGAGTGTAATTATTTTTGCATCCTCAAGCCATGCCATGAACACTCACGATGCTTTATAAACCTGTGAAATAGTTGCTGGCTAGACCCATAAACAGCATCCATGTAGAAGGGCAATGACTACAAATGTTGAATCAGAAACTATTAGATTGTGATTTTCTTTTTTTTTAAATTTAATGTTACTTGAATTAAAGCCTCTGTTTAGATAAAACCTTTCCTAAGAAGCAGAAATCCTAACTGGACAGATTAAGAGATTGGAAAAGGTCAACATGGTCTATTATCTGTACAGCCAGATACAATTTTGATATGTAAAAGGATATTTAAACTCAGGGCTTATATATATGAGTTCCTTAATGGTATGAGCTCATTCTGACTGAAATCAGAAGAGCCTGAGGTGTGGGTAGTGAGGCACTGGAACAGGGTTCCCAGTGAAGTTGTGCATGCGTTCAAGGCCAGGCTGGATGTGGCTCTGAGCAACCTGGTCTAGTGGAATGTGTCCCTGCCCATGGCAGGGGGATTGGAATGGGATGAACTTTGTCCTTTCCAGCACAAGCCAGTCTGTGATTCTGTGATGTTTTTGTGATTTCCCCTTGACCAGGAATTTTTGGATGTGATGGGCTGCTGTATTAAAGGACTGCTGTGCTAAACTTCCTCTAGAGAAACGTTTGGCTACTTCAGTGGCAGTGCTGGAGCAGCGAGAGTTTTGCATGGGACTGCTTTCCTAGAGATCCACCAGTGCTTGCTTACAGGAGATAAGGAGGGAAATGTGACTTGTGGATTTTTTTATATTAATGCAGCTGCTTAGTTGCAGTAGGAACACAGTTCCAGTAAGACCACACTGTAGTCTCACTCAATACTTCAGTTTCATTACAGAATCCTCCTGCTGTTGATTTTGAATCTGAGCGGCTTTCTTCTTCCTAAGATCTCTGGTGTCTCATCTGTAGCTTGTATTTTCCAGTGGGGAATGGATTTTGATGAGGGACCTGTGGAGTACACTGATGTGTGCTGTATTAACTTAAATGTTAAAAATTCTGCTGCAGGCAGTGCTTTGTAAGAAGTGGCAAAGCATTATCCCTTCCCATGGGATTTATGATAATAACATTAATCATAATGAATTACATTGGTATCTGTGTGGCAGTCATGACTTGTTTCTTCAGCCGTTTTTTCTGCCCTACAGGGGTTGTTTCTTTTTCATGCAGGTCAATGAGCTTTTGCTGTGATCAAAGCAAACATGAAAATGTAAATTCTTTCTATAAAGGTACAGGGGGGAAAAATCAAGTGTTAGGATGGATGGATAGTCAGTAACAGATAAAGATACAGGCACCCTAAGGCAGTTTATTCTGTCTGGTTTGTTTCAGGTAAATGTTTGGGAGACACTTTTATAATGAAGAAGCTTTCTGGAATAAAGGGCTGCTAACATAGTCCTTTCTAGTTTCAGCTCTTTTTAGAAATATCAACTGGTAATGTTAATTCAAAAAAACTATGGGAATTGCAGTTTGCCAAGACTGAGTTACTTCATTATTGTTTTAAATACTATCCCAGGTTTAAGAAAGGAAGTGCTAACAATAGCTTGAAAAGAAAGATTAATAAGGTGAGAAACCATCTCCCATGTGAGATACCAATAAACAGACAAAATTTGGCTGCTGAGATCCAGTTCCTGACCTTATGAAACACAGAAACTATTGAGAAAATCTTCTTATGTCACAGTAGGAAACTGAAAAGATTCTTTGAAATGTAGAAACTACACTTGTTTCTCACTGTGACCTTTTTCCTTGCTGATGTTCCTAGCTGAGGCTCCTTCATTTTGCTTTGTATCATTTCCTGTGGGCTTTGGGTGTCTTTTCAATGTAGCTGATTTCTGGAAACTGAAGAGCAGATGGTTAGTGTTTGTAAATTGCCAAAGCCCCGTGACTTTAAATAGATAGTTGCCTTGAAAATTTGAGCAGTTAACATAACTATTTAAGGGCTGTGTAATCCTTTTACTTGCTCCTCCCTTACTGTCCTGTATAAAATGAAAACTGAATCAACTTTATGGACTTCTTAAACGGTAGGGAATCTTTTTGTTTGCATCTCACATAGTTTAATGATAATACACAGTTTAAGATATTATTCCGATGTTTATCACTTTACAAATACATCAACATATTTGATATTATTGACAGATTCAAGTTTTGAGATTCAGCAATATATATTCCATAGTGAATATAAAATTATAGTAAAAATTGACAGTATTACTTGAGATTTTATTTAGCATTTATTTAGCAGATTGTGATCTAAAACTTTTGCCTGAGAAATAAATAAAAAATATTAGATTTAGCTTGTAGATTGCAGTTTTTAAAAAGGGCTCATATTAAAAATGAATTTATAAAATCTGATTTAATCTTGACAGTTTTATTGGTGTATCTATTGCTGCCAAAGGAAAAAAAAAAGATAGGATTTATATTTTGCAGTGCATTTTATAGTCATTGTTCTAGCATTTCCTTTATAATAGAAGGAATAAATCAAAATCATGTAACCCACCCTTACATTATTGCAAATATATCAACCAATATTCTGTCTGGATGTTTTCTTTGCTGCAAGCAAAGAATAAAGGATTATTTCTGCATGCCCATTAATCTCACAGAGGAATGAGCTGGGAACTCCATCTCACCAGTATCCCTGAGCACCAGGTGGCCATCTCAGTCCCCTGCAGGTCTTGAGGTTCTGAGTGTGTGTTTCACCTCTTACCCTCACTGCCCTGTCAGGTCTTTGTGCTTCATCTTTACTCCAGGACTGTTTGCCTTCCCCTTTAATCCTCACCTGACTCCTCCTTATTTCTTGAAGGGCCCCATGTACCTACACATTTCTGCCCATTAATCAACTCTCTGCTCAAGAGATACTAAGACAGGTGATACTTTTTTCTGCTTGTTATGCTCTCTCCACAACCTGTGCCTTTTTTACCAGTTTATCTCTAAGGAGGGAGCAGCTCCTCTCTAGGTGTGTAATTCATAGCACAGCAGGTCTCCACATTTAGGCAGCCTGGAGCTATTCACTGTAGTAAGGAGGTTATTGATGATAACAAGGTTTTAGAGGTGGTTTTTCCTTTGTTACTGCGACGGAGAGGGCAACACTCTTCATCTTTCGGCTCATAAAGGGCCAGAGACCAAGGGAATATATCCCTGGTTTGACATGCTCCACTTCTCTATGGTGCTTCCATACTGCTCATTGTGTGGACCAGGTGACTGAATTCTAGAAACTACCTTATTTATAAATGGTTTCTGAATTGATATTTTAATTGTTGTTGCAAGAAAAATAAAACTAACAGTATCACTCTGTTGTTTTGGTTTTTTTTTTCTTTTGGCTTGCGTTGTAAAGTCTGCATGTCATCTTATTTTGGAGCCAGGTGCAGAAAATTGATGTTATTTTACTTTTTTGTTGCTACTTTGTAAGCAGAATATGCTGAAAGCTGACTATACTTTTGTTTTGTTTGGTTCTGACAAAATTGCCTCTCTCCCTTCCAATTAGTCACTGGATTATGTAGCTTTTCTGCTATGTTTTTTGAATTTAAGCACCTTATTAACACCTGGCTAATATCTTACAGACCCAATGGCTTTTCATCTGCAGTAGTATTCAGTGTTTCCCCCCTTTCATTAAATGCTTCTCTCCCCCCAGCACTTCATTCTTCTACTCATTTCAGCTGTGTGGTTCCTATGGAAACACACTTTCCATATACACTTTAGGTTGTGCTTCAGCATTTAAAAAAAAAATAAATAAAAGACAACTATTGTATCAGCCTCTCCTCTATGGAACAAAGGCTCAGACATCTCCAGCCCCCTATCTGGTACTGCCTGACTCTCTGGGTAGGAATCAAACCTGTTTGTTTGGGGGGAGTGTGGATGTTCTTAATATGTACATGTGTTTTGCAGCAAGAATCTGGGTTTCTCTGCATTTGAGATGCTTAACAGGCATGATCTTTCTGGCAAGCAGGGTGAGCTGGTGGGATTCATCCTTAATCTTCAAAACTAGTTATGAAAGGACACTGCAGAAAATAACATCTTTCAGAAGCCACCAGGCTTCTTGCAGGGTCTCAGGGTTGTGGTTCAGGCTGTCTGGGCTTCGATCAAGTCAGATGGCCATTGCTACTCCACATGCTGATACAAACTGTACTCAGCAAATAAAAATCATCTCTCTCAGTCAGCTCTCACAATCCATCAACAAGTCTATCACAAACAAAATCAACAAGATGTTCCCATTTGCAGCTTTTGGATGGTAATGACACAGTCTGTTACAAACCCATCAGATGCTTAGTGCTGGGCTGCTTCGAGAGTGTTTGAACACGTTGTTCTCCAATGTGATGTTTTGCTTAGAGTGAAACAATCTTTCAATATTTGCACAATATTTGATAATGTCCACTCAGCTGAACATGAGAAGACAGGATAAAATGCATCACATTATTCATATAGATTCCCACACTTGAATCTATACAAAATCAGTTTTTCAAAACCCACTCACTCTTTCCAAAGACCAGGGGCTGCTGTTTGTTGTCATGTTTTTGTATTATCCCAGTGATCCTATATTATCCATTCTTTTTCTGCTACATTGCTTTTTAAGAGTACAGAACCTACAGGTCATTTCTGCACAAACCAGTTACATTTTAGGTACAAGATGTGATTAGAGATGCTTGCAGAAAGGCAGAAGACAGAGTGCAAGGGAAACAATAATGATCAGTAAGATGGACTGTAGCCTAATAATACTACTTCAGTTTTGTTTGTCTCATGGAAAAGCTGATCAAAACAAAGATCTAGGAAAATTAATTTGGAAAGACTTCAGTAAAATAAGATTTCATCTGCCAATGACAGAGAAAAATAAATAGCAGTAATTGAAATGTGATATGGAAGCTTGAGCACAAGATTTAGTTGTGTGGAATAGAATTTACTCTGCTAAGCATTAATAATCCTACCTAGCCCTGGAAAAACAATTTTAACTATTTGTAGTTTGTAGATTTTGGCTAAAATTTTCAAAAACGTCCATGAGACCATAACATCCATCGGGAAAAGCTTTCCATTTCTAGAAATGACTGCAGGTTTTAGCAGTAAGTATGTCTTTAATTTTGAGTAAAAATACATAAGGCTTCTAAAGACCAGATTACAAAGATTTCTTCTCAGGTAATTAAAGCAATGTTCAAGAATCTACCAAATAGGTATATTGAGTAACAACTGTTAATTTCAGGTTAGATGTCCACCCTAAACGCTTTTAGAACCCTTACTGGTTCCTTGCATCTGACCACTTTTCAAACTTTAAGAGTAGAGAGAATTCATTACATTTTTTTTAAATTTACTCCTAATGTGTTATGCCAGACTTGTCTCAGATTGTGCCTGGGCCATAGAGCTGTGAAAAGCTGGATTCATAATTTCTTTTCTGTTCTCATGTTATCAAGCAGCTGCACTCTCCTCCCTGCAGTTCCCACCAGAAGCTCATTTTGTCATTTTGTGGTGGTGAACCGACTTTCTAGAGAATTAAAAGCAAAAAAAAAAAAAGGAAGAGAAAATGCTCATCATTTAAAGTGTTGTCTACATGGTGTGTTTAGGCAGATGAGAAGTTGCCCTGCCTGTGCTGTGAATTGACCTGTGTTTTTCATCTGTCTGATCTACTCTATCAAAAATGCTATTGTGGCAGCAGCAATCCTGAAAACATTCTTCTCTAAGCTTTAGCAGAAGTGGTGCTGTTTAGACTATGCCTTCAATCATTCATTCCAGAAGTCAAGTGTTTATCAGACAATAGTTGAAGGTAGAGTTCTCTCAGAATCCTACTTAGAAAAAAATTTTTTCTCATTCTTACATGTGCTGGTGAAGGTTGAATATGATTGTTCAGTTGTATAAAAGGTACAGATAATAATGAGATCATAGAATGACTGGGATTAGAAGGGACCTTATAGGTCATCTAGTTCCATCCCACTGCCATGGACAGGGACACCTTACACAAGACCAGTGTGCTCAGAGCCCCATCTAGCCTGACCTTGAGCACAGAGCTTGTCTCCTTTACCAGAGACATGGATTGTATAACAAGATGTATCCAATCACCAGGCAAAGCAGAAAGCTTCTGAAATAGAGCTATTGATTTTATATAGCCTTAAAGCAGTGATTTTTTTTGTCACCACTTTTCTGCATTAATTACTGTAGCAAACATATGCCAGCAACGGTTCTTCTCACCTTACCTCTGGAAGGAAAACAGTGTGGGCAGGGAAGTGTTTTACTTGGATTTTTAAAGTTATCTGTACATGCATATTACTACATACTCATATTATTTAAAGGAAGATGAGAAACGATGTTTAAAAGCAAATCTGGTGAGGTGTGTGACTACCTCAGCTCTGGTGGGAATTCATTCCTTAGCCATTGGCTGACATAGCAAAATAGGGTTCAGCTTTTGTGTGCATGGTCTGAGTTATATTGGTGTATTTCCAGCTGTAGTAACTTTCATATTTGCAACTAATATTTGTTGGTTGTGAACATTTGCAGGTCCAGGAGCTGCAAGTGTTCATATTTACACAAATCAGAAATAAACGTGAGTGATTTGAGCTCTTACATCTCTGGGCTGGTCATAATCTTTCCAGGATACTACACTTCAGAGGCATAATGAGCTTTTTTTGGAGAGACATTTGACTGGTGATTATTTAAAGACTTCAACAAGCAATGTTTGGCATCCTGTGATTCCCCTGAAATTAGTGGTGGTTACTGTGATCAGTAAATGAGAAGTGGCGGTCGTTACCATTTGTGCAACTTTCAGAACTGACTATAAAAACTTAGCAGCTTGGAGCTTGATTTTCAAAATGTGGAGGTGTACAGTGAGGAAAAATTTCATCTCTTTTCTTCAGGATTAACAGGCTTATAAAGAGTGAAAACCTGGAGCTATTTCTACATGTAACTATAACCATAAGGTAATTTTTACATGAGACACATACTTGTGGTTTAGAGCTTGCATATTTTGTGTTTACTCAGTTTAGTAAAAATTCTTCCCACGCAAAAAAAAAAAAAAAAAAAAAAAAAAAAGGTTGGCTGGTACTTGTATACTTGTATCTCATTTTTCTGAGAGTTTCTGGACCTGTGTATGATTTAGTGTAGAATTTGGTTACAGCAATGAAAACATGTTATTTGCAATCACAAGCTCAAGTACAGGCTGGGCAGAGAACAGATTGAGAGTTCTTCTGATGAGAAGGACTCGTTGATTGATGAGAAGCTCAACATGACCTGGCAATGTGCACCCACTCTCTGTGTTCAGAGACCCCAACCTCATCCTGGGCTGCATCCAAAGCAGTGTGGGCAGAAGGGTAAGGGAGGGGATTCCCTCTGCTCTGCTCTCATGAGACCCCACCCAGAGTTCTGCATCCAGCCCTGGGTTCCCCAGCACAAGAAAGATGTGGTCCTGCTGGAGCCGGTCCAGAGGAGGCCATGGAGAAGAACAGATGATGGAAGATCCTCTTCTATGAAGAGAGGCTGAGAGAGCTGGGGTTGTTCAGCCTGGAGAAGAGATGTCTTCAGGGAGACATCAAAGCAGCTTTCTAGTACCTAAAGGGGCTACAAGAAAGCTGGAGAGCAACTTTTATAAGGATTTGTAGTGATAGGAAAAGGGATAATGACTCAAAACAGAATGAGGGCAGGTTCAGATTGGATATTAAGAAGAAATTCTTTACTTTGAGGGTGGTGAGTCACTGGCATAGGTTGTCCAGAGAAGTTGTGAATGTCCTGTCCCTGAAAGTGTTCAAGGCCAGGTTGGATGGGGCCCTGGGAAATCTGGTCCTCTACCTGTAACAGTAGAGTTGGAACTAGATGAAATTTGAAGTCCCTTCCCACCCAAACCATTCTATGATTCTATTAATTTCTTCCATTTTCTTTCCTTCTTTCTTCCTTTTTTTGTGTTTTTTGGGGGTGTTTTTTTTGGGTTTTTGTTGTTTTGGGGTTTTTTTTGGGGGGGGGGGGTTGGGGGTTTTTGTTTTGTTTTGGTGATTGTTCGGGTTTTTTGTTGGTTTTTTTTTTGTTTTGGTGTTTGTTCGGGTTTTTTTTTGTTTTTTTCACAAAAGGAAACAATGTCTTCAAGTTAGCTCAAACAATACAAGAATTGTCTTTTATACTTAGAGCCATTTCACTTGCACCAAATTTTGGGGTGTTAGTGGCTTGTCAGATTAACAAGGGAAAGAAAACAGTGGAAGGAATGTCCTTCCTTATTAGCAGGAAATGTGATATTGGGTCCTCTGAGCTGCTACATCTTCCTAGGTGATCAGAATCTGAATGGAGTTGTGGTCAAAGAGCAAAATTCAAACATAACAATCTTTTTAAAACATGATTAATTTAGGTTTGTTATAGTGCAGGGGAGCAGGTATCTGAAATTGTGTCAGTGAGAGTCAGGGCCTCTTTCAAAAGGTTCAATGTCAACTTCTTGATATCATAATTAAATGCTGTGGAAATAATTGTCTCTAGGTGAAAATCTTGACATAAACAGAAGGAAAAGTACACATAAATACTTTATTGAAGGACAAAGAAAGAAAAATGCTGTGATGAAGCTGGTTCCTTAAAGGTCCTGTGATATTGATGGCAATGGAATAGAGTTTTCCAAAAGCATTCAATAACCTGATGTTAACAGAAGGAGAGTTAGACCAATAGGGAATGCTTAGAAAACTATCCATGAATTACATGGAAACAGAGAGTGATTCAGGTTGGAAGGGACCTCTGAAGACCATCTATTCCAACCCTCTGCTCAAAGGGTGGCCAACTGATCCAGGCTACTTAGTTAGCCTTCCTCATTCAAGTTCTTTGTATCTCCAAGGGTGGGGATCCACAGCCTCTCTGGGTAACGTGTCTCAGTATTTCGTCATGTTCATGGTGATTTTTTTTGCTCCTGGGTTTAATCAGGATTTGCTCTTGCTGGAACTTATGGCTTTTGTCTCTCATCCTTTCTCTGTGCACCTCTAAGAATGATCTCTCTGAACTTTCTCTAGACCTTCCTATTAGGTAACTGCAGACAGCAACAAGATCCCCTTTCGAGTTTTACTCTTAAGGCTGAACAAACCCAAGTGCCTCAGCCTGTCCTTCTGCACAAATGCCTGCAACAGGGTTATTCAAAGTAAGCTACAAATGCTAAGGCAGATCTCCTGCTGTGCTGAGTATCCAACTCTCTCTCCGAGGAGCGGGACAGCTCTGCCAGCCCACTTCAATCCTGCAGCCCTGTGGAGCTCTGATGTGGATTACTGCTGATGGTAGATGACAGAAGAGATGTGCATTGCTTGGTTACGGGGGAGCATCTTTGTTCCATCTGACTGCTTCTTTTATTGCAAACCTTACTGTAGCAAGGAACAGACCAGATTTCTGCTGTCTGCTCTTCTCTTCCTTGAAGTTTCATTAATTAGTTCATAAAAGCATCTCCAGATCTCAGATAGCATTTAATTTCACGATCCCAGCATGCTTTGGAGAATTAAGGATTAAACTATACTTGCTTTGGTACAGAGGTGAAAAGAGAACTAGGAATGATGCAGGAAACAGGACAGGAGCTTGTGCCTGGGAAAGATGAAGAGCTCACCCAGAGCACCATTATGCTTGGAAGCACCTGGGTGCTTTATTATACTTTCATGTATTTCAGAGGTTCTCATATGCATTCATATTTTGTGCTTTTTTGTATAAAATTGCTTACAATTTAGATTAGTTTCATTAAATGGAAGGGATTTTTAAGCATATTTTAAGGGAGTCTTTTTTTAATCAAAATGCTGCTTTTGAGACACTAACAGTATTTAAATGTAAAAAAAAATCCACAAACATTTAAATAAAGCCAATATTTTATGAACTTCTATAATGTCAGAATAGGGCTGCACCAATTATATTTCCACAGATGTAAAAATCTAGAGAGGAATAGGTCACAAAGCTTTTCAAATCATAAAAATGTGATCACAGAATCCTACAATGGTTTGGGTTAAAAGGGACCTTAAAGATTCAGCAGTTCATGTGCTAATTTATTCCAGTGGTTATTCATTTAATAGCTATTAAAGTATGTGCATTATTTCCCATGTGGATTTTTCTGTCTTTCAATTCCTAATCTCTTCTTTTCATGCCTTCCTAAATGAAGGTCATTAAGTACCCAATATTTTGTCCCATGAAAAAGGCCCTACATTGCTACTTCCCTATTTTCTCTTTGCCAAACTAAAAACTTTTATAACATTTTCTTCCACTCCTCAGCTGTCTTTCTAGGCGGCTGTTTTGGCTTTTGCCCCAGTGTTTCACCATCATTTTTGGACAACAGAATTTCTTTCAATGTTTTCATACCAGTTTCCTCAGTACCCAAAACCACATTTTTAGTCTGTATTTTACTCCTTTTTCTGTTCAGTCTAAGCACACCAAACCCACATGAATTACCCAGCCATTTTTACTGCAAATTCACTCTTTTAAAGCATCAACCGCAATGGCTTTTGGTTTTGTTTCTTTATGTATATATATGTATAGCTCATATTTGCTGGCTCTATTCAGACAAATTTCATTCAGCAAGGACTAACTTTGTAAATTAACCACATCATTAAACAGGGCTTATGTCCTCTAATTTATGTTACCTTTTCTAACAGTCTTTGTTCTAGCCTACATTTAGTCCTTAAGAGGGTTAGCTTTCAAAGGCGTTGATGAAAATGCTGGAAAATATGTGGATTTGGACTTATCCATGTGAAACCCCACTGAAAAGATCTTCCTTCACAAATCAGTTTGTGCTTTTAAATAGCATTTTAAAATACAAACCATTTCCTTGTTACTTAATATGGGCTTTACTAATACTGTATGATACATAGCCTGTTCATTTGGAAACTCAGAGAACACTTTTACACATAAAGAGTATTTTTAATTGGTCCTCTTCTTACAGTCCATACTGAGGCTGTTTTTGAGAGGGCATATTTTCAATAAAATCATGTCAATGGTATTACATTCCCATCTCTTGCCTTTTTAAAAAATTTCTTTTATTGCACTGATATTAGACTGACTACTTGCTGCTCACCCAGGCATATTTTCTGTCCATCTGGATCACAATTCTTTCAGCCTGTTGGAGTTTCTCTGCTGTTCAAGGTGCACAAAGAAGGAAAATTTATAAAACAGAGGTATCCTCATCTGTCGTTTCAAGAGCTCTTAGACATTGATTCATCATGTCTCTTTATACATAATATTCTATTCCCAGTTAATAATATTTAGTTTCTACTTCGTTTTTAGTATACACTCTACTAATTACAGATGGGTATTTCATCCCTTCCATGTAAGAAAAGTGAATCATCTTATTTATTTCCGAAAGCTGAATGGAAGTATTTTGTAAATGGTTCCCTATGTTCTGCAACACTATTGAGAATTTTCTTGTCTTTACCCAATGATGTATCTACACCATTGCTCAGGGCTTTTTTCCCCATGGAACCAGGAAGAACTTTTCATTGAATCATAGAATCATTATGGATTTTGCAAAAGACCTCTAAGATCATCAAATCCAGCTTTTAACCCAGCACTGCCATGTTCACCACTAAAATATAGCACCACAAGTGCTATATCCAACACCTTTTAAACACTTACCAGGAAATGTTCCTTTGAGTCTATCTTGTCCTTTCTGGAGCCGTATCTGTCACTGCTAGAAATTGAACTTTAGGGTTTGTAATGACAGAGCAGCCAGTTGGAGGATCCATGTGTTATGTGAAGGCTTGGCCAACTTTTCAGCCACATGCATGAGAACTGTAGGTGCAAATGATGGGCTCCAATTCTGTGGCTGTGATCTCAGTGTTAACAGAGAGTCCCTGGTGAAATTTGTTTGCATCGTGACATCAAAAGTGCCATTTTGGTGGCATTTTTTCATATTGTGAAGGTGCCTGGCCTTTTTCTGTTTTCTTCCTCTGCAGGCAAGTTCTGCTGTAGTTTTTGCTTCAATGGCTATATGGGGATAAAACCTCCAAAAACCAACAAATCGTATGTAAGGGCAGAGGCAAAATTATTTCCTCAGCTGAACCCATAAAACCTTCACAACAGACTCCTGATTCTCTGTCTTGAGTTATCTGAGTGGCAAATTCTGCCCAGAGGCTTGCATGAAAAAATGTGTAGCTGACAAAAAATCGTATTTCTCATCTGAAAGCAAAAGGTAACTGAATTTTCTCCAGAGCTTCCAGGGAATGCAATAGTAATTATGTTTTAAGCACTCTCTCAACATTTACCTAGATGTCTGGGATGCTGATCAATGATACCAAATAATGGGACAAGCTGAGGAGTTCATTGTGGAGATGGTGCCCTATGCTAGGGGCATGCAGTCCAGGAGGGCATGTCAGTGTGTTAACTAAAAGAGAATTCAGTCAGTGTTGACTAACAGCTAAATAGCTGTCTGTGGGCCCTGGTTTGGGACAGAGTGCCAGGGCTTAGTTTAGCCCTCAGCTACCTGCCTGACATGTGTGATTACTTAATCCACAGGTGTAAAGTGTGTGTTGCAATTACTGCCCTTAAAGGGAATATGCTTGTGGAAGTGCTAAAATGTGGTTTAGATTTTCAAGAGGACTAAGAGGTTGATGACTGTCCTATTTTGGGTACAGAGAGAGGACAATTTTGAAGAAACAAATGTCACCTTGATTCAGATTGAAAATTAGGGCTTTCTGAAAACAAGATCATAGAGAATCAGTTTGTTCTGTTTCAATTCTGACATTTTTAAGAGGTTTAAAATTAGTGCTGGATGTGGCAGACAATATTTGGGGGTTCACTTAGTTGTTCACTGTTATCTTGAGTTCCTTAAAAAGACTGGGCCAGATGGTGTCCCTGGGGCGAGATGGAGGGTGCTCCTGCAGGGCCTGGGAAAGAGAAGGTGCTAAAAGCTAGAAGAAACTTCAAGGTCTGAGAGGTGAAAGGATCACAGAAAGAAGAAGGGAAACTGCAGCCAGAGAGAAGAGGAATGCTGATGTGGGGTCTGCTGCTCCTTAGTGAGTTCCTGAGTTAGAAGCAGCAATGACTGGAAGCGTAGAGCCTCTCATCCCATGGAGCCATGATCTGCCAGAAGAAAATTGTGTATAATCCCTGCATAATATCTCTCTGATTTAAAATAATCACTTAGATGGCATATATGCTAGTAAACAATGTTTGGCAGTATTCCCAAACAGGAATAGTTTTGCCCTTGCTGTTAAATAGTTAGCAGGTTCCCTGGCACATTTTGGCCCAGCACTACATGATTTGGAAGCCAGCTCACGTAGAAGACCAGCCCCAGGAGTCAGGTTAAACTTTGGGACAGTGGGACAGTTAGGTGAGCCAGACATAAGGTGCTCCAAACTGCCTCAGGTCATGGGAATTATCTTGGAAACATCTTAGTTACTAATTATAAATGTGGCCTTTGAGGTGTCTCTAATTAAAAATGTCAGGTTTCTAATAAAACCTCCACTTTCTGAGTCCAGGAATCTTTCAGATCCAGTCCACAGCTCTAGGCAGCCCAGGGTCCTGTGTCACTGGGGTTATGCCATCCCTGGCAGTGTCAGCACTTCTGAAAGCAGAGCTGATTGGGGGGGCCAAAGGATAGCCCTGTTTCATTAGAGCATCAAGAAGTGCAAAACATGAACATGGGGTATACAATTTTCTTTTAAAGTACCTTTTTTCCCAGCAATCCTAATGTCAGAGTAGTAGGACAAATGCTCACCCTGAGATTTCCAGTCAGCTCAGTTCTGCTGTGTGCTGAGCTACTTGTTGGCACCATCCAGTCTTTCCAGCTCCTGCACTGGCAGCCTGCCAGGAACTTGAGGGTCACCACCAATTTGACTATTTGTTGTTGATTGAATGCCACACAATGTACCAATTTTCATAAATCTGCATAGATTTCTATTTTTTTAAATTAATACATATTTTTGCAGTTTTTAATATGTGTTATCAATCAGTTTCATGAACTGTGGGGAGATAAAACCAGTTGAATGAAGCCAAGGGAATAAATGGCCCTTTTTAACCTAAAATCCACCTTTCTTCCCAGTGCCTATGTGTTTTTGAAAACAGTTGTTAGGGAATTAGCTGCATTTTCTAATTGTTCTTGTGCTTCTATATAGAGCAGTCGTGATATGAAAAACCCCTGTGGATGCTCATGCAGGCACACACCAATTCATTTAGCTTCTGGGAATTACTTTCCCCATTTCCAGAGGACTTTTATCAGCAGAACTGTTTGTGGTGCCTCTCCTGAAGCACAGCATCCCTTTGCTGGGCTAGAGAAGAATAGAAGCAGCAGAGCAACCAGATAACCCCCATGTTGCCTGTAAGAAGAGTTCATTTTTAATGATGATGGCAAAGGAGAACAAAAAGTGAGAGAGGGAGATAGAAAGCTTGCATAAAATGTGTTGATAAAATATGTTGATTCCCGTTGCTTCTCTTCCTTTCTGATGTATATGCAATTGAGGTTGATTTGTGTTTGCCAAGATGGTTAGGATTTGTATAGATACCTGGACTAAAATAGCTGAGGAACAGTGCTGAATCTTCGTCATCCCATTCTAAAGCCCCAAATCTGGGATAATCTATTTTGGTTTGGTTTTTTTTTTTTCTCTTGCAGCAGCAGCATTTGTATGTTAAGCCAGAGAAATCAAGACAAAATAAGCAAAAAACAAATGATGAAAGATCAACTGTGGGACTTTATTTGTCACATGTACTCCATTATAAAAATATTTATTGATTTTAGGTAGGATACTTGTCATGTAATAGGAGAAACTGTTCACTGATGATGCTGCATCTGGGTATTCTCAACAGGCACTGTTTCCATGTGGCAGAGGAGAAACAATAACAAAGAAATGAGCACCTGCTCTACTTATTTGTCCTTCATGCTAAGAGTAGAGGGAAAATGTTTTGGTAGGGTACATTTTGGTAGGATACATTTTGTTAGGACATTATGATTTTGCCAAAGTGCCAAGATAGTCCAGGTGAGTTTCTGGTTCCTGGCAGATCTGTTCTCCTGGCTGATACCTAAAATCTTTAGGCAACACTGTTGCACGGGTTTTGTCTTTTGATATTAGGCAACACAATGAGCTCCCTCCCAGGAAGAACTGTAAGCCTAATAATTGTCATTTTTCTCCCCTCATGTGTTAGCATGAATTTGCAGAGGTGAAGTACCTCTTGTACCTCTCTGCAGGATTAGATCCATGAGCCTTTTGTCAGGTTCCATCTGGATTTACCAAGTGGACTGTAAAATTATTCTAACCCTAATAATGCTGAGTACAGGACATGCCTTTCAAGTGTAATTAAAGAGTCCTCAGAGGTAGAAAATAATTTGAAACATTATTTAGATTTCAGAAGTCATAACATTTATCAGAAAGATAAAATAAGTCAATAGTTTAAATTAATATGGACATTCCCAGCAAGATTACTTAAAAAAAAAAAAAAGAATAGCTTTTCAAAACTGTATTTTCTCAGCGGTCAATTTCTGTCCTTGGTGATTATATACCATATAATGGCATTTTCCTTCCTGAGTACAATATTAAGGACTAATCTGAGTTTTGAAATGGCTTGTCCCTCTGTCATTTCTCTATATAGCATGTACTCTTAAATTTTTATGCACTGAATATAAGCTATGTCTTTTTTATAACTACTATTACATGAGAAGGAGGACTTTGGTTTGGTTGGAAAGATTAAAAATAATTTCTGGCTACAACATCCAATCTAATGCCAGTTGGTGTTTCATGCCCACAGGAAGCTGTTAAATTTATTCACCAGGTGTAAAAGGGAAGGTAAAGAAAATCAATCATTTGAAGGGAGCACTGTGTTAAATTAATGCATATTAGGATCCCAAGTAGATTTAGTTCTNTTGATGTCTTCAACTCTCACAGTTACCTATATTGAAAAAAAAGAAACAAAAGGAAAAAAGAGTCCTGAGTTTCTGGTAGTTTAATTCAAAGAAAGACCTTGAAGTAACCCCACGTATATTAACGTGTTAGATTTTAACATACATTGTTTTCATATATTTAATTGATTTTTCCCTAATTTTCTACAGGTCCTCTTAAGTCAAGAAGTTTGTAGTTTAAAACCAGATATTTGAAAATTAACTGCAAACCAAGCAGGATATTAAACTCCATTCTTCATCCTATATAATATAGGTATGGAAATATGTTACAGGTGCAATTATGATATGACTTTCAAATTTATTTCTCTTTCTGAGAAAAGCCAAACATATACTTCAGCAATTGTACAAGAAACATGTATATATAATTGAACAATTCATCTAGGCTTGTAATAATTTGCATTTAATTTCCATCAAATGTCTGGGTAAACTTATTGTTATTAATATTTTTATAATTAATATATTTCATAGTAGTATTTGCACAAGAAATGTATTGCTAATATTTACACCTCACCAGCCAAGAAATTAAGAAATAGTATATGGTTATGCAAAATTCATACTGTAAATACTGTCAATATAATGTTCATAAATTATATACAGGCAGAGGGCATCTACTAACTCCCATGTGATCATTAATTTGTGAAAACAGCAAAAAAAATCATAAGAAAAGTTTAAAGTAACAGAGAAGAAACCATATGTTCACTACAAATTATTTGCCCTGCTTTGCTAGTTGATGATACTCAGAAAGGCTTTACCTACTTGTCTCTTCTTTTTATTAGGATATAGGTAGTGTAGTCAAAATATACACATAGGATTTGCATTTTTCATCCTCCTAAAATTCTCTGTTAATTCAGCAGGAAAGAGTAGTCCAATGGGATGCTTACTGTGAAGTAAAGTAATTAAATCTACTGGTAGAAAGCAAAAAGACTTTTTCCCCCTCATAAATTTCTGTGCAGGCTAACTAATTTTTGCAAGCCCAGAACTTTGATGATACTTTCAGGGCCATGGTTTTTATTATTCTCTAGCACAATGCCAGGATATCCACAGGGTCACACATTGCCAAGACACGTCCCACCTATGAAGCTGGGAAGATGACTACAGTCTCCACAGGGAGTCATCATCCAAACTGCCCTGGCCTTTTGTGGTGTACTGTACACAAGGTTTTTCTTTGTAAGGGTCACATTGATTCCTTCAAAAGTGGCCCATTTTCATCATCTTCATGCATTTTTATACCTTGTTGTTGAAGTCCTTGTTCACTACTGGCACAAAGCAGTATGGATTGTCTGCTCTCAACATCTTCACCACAGGATCATTTTGTTCTTATTGTTCTCATTCAAGTATGATTATTCTGCCCCCAAATCACATTTCAACAATGTATTCTCTGAGAAGTGGAACTGTAAAAGTGCCTTTAATTTCTATCCCTGCTCAGTGACATTACTTTTATATTGTTTCCTTGTATGTCTTTCAGACTGACAAATTTCTGTCTGCTGTGCAATATTAACATGGAGAGGGCCAATATATTTCTTTTTTTCTAGTTGTGGGTAAAAACAGAAAAAAAAAGACTGGAAAAAATCACTGCTTGGACTCTCCAACTCTTGCAGAACTGTTTGCTTTGAAGGTGCTCAGGTGGCCTGCAGGATAAATGTTTATATACATCATTATTTTTAGTGTATATTCACAGTACTTGCATGGAGCAGTGGTGAGCTAAGTGAGTCACAGAAGCAGTGTCCATCCCAGGACACACAAAATGCTTACAACAAATATCATGAGTTCCCAGTTACTGCCATTTGCTCCTGCTTTCCTTTTCCTGCTAAGGTGCTCTGCTAAAATAGCAGTTGAATTGCAAGCACGAGTGAGAGAAGGCCACCAACTCCCCACTGCTGCTCTTAACTTTTATCTTTGGCCTTTACTTTCCATATGCTGTATTTACAGTGCTGGTGTTATCTAGCAGAAAGTTGGGCAGAGCACAGGAGTAGACACCTGTAAATTCAAGTGCTGAAAACTGCACATCCTCAGATTTAACATGTACCACCTCTCTATTCAGTTGTTCAGCATTCCCAGACAAATCCCATTTTGTCGTTTACGAAATCTTAACAGAATGTTCTTGTTGGATGTACATAGTGTGAGTTATTTCTGTAGGGTTTCAATCAGAGATTCTGATACTGTAGTGATAATAAGTATTTATATTTCAACTCTTTTAATTCTTCAGTTCTTCAGTTAAAGGTCTTAGAGCACTTTCCCACTCCTAATTAATCCTCAAGCTATAAGTAGTTCAAGAACAGAGCATCTAATCAGTGTCCTCGTTCTTGGGTCCCTTCAGACAGAATCCTCACCAAATGGTGGCTTGTCCTTAAGTGCCCAGCTGAGCTCAGACTGTGGAAGTTAGTTACCAGGTGTAAATGTGATGGGATGGCAGACATTCCCCTGCTCATGGTAACTGCTGACCTGTAGATGAAGTGTCGTTGCCATTCCCACCTTCAGAATGCCCAGACAGTGTGCCCAGGAATACACTGAGCATGACAATCCTCTCAAAGCAAGTTTGCCAGGGAACCATCACCCTAGCTACCCAAAAGGGTTTCTGGTAAGTACTGAATTAATTGTCCTGGCATTAGAGCCAAGACAGTAAATCTGCAATTTCAGCAGTCTTGTGAACCATGCAAGGCTACAGATGATTCCTGCAGAGCTGAAAGAGGGTATTCTATATCCTAAAAAAGAGTTATTTCCTCCTTTCTTTTCAGAGCAATACTTTGCTCTGATGCTGCTGTAATTCCATGTATTATTTCTTGCTGGGAGGTACTTTCTTGGCACAATCACAAGTAATGGCAAAAAACTGCAGACGTAAATTTGCAAGAATGCTGGCACAGATCTAGCTTGAGTATCACCTGCTGTCCTTCTTTGGCTTGTCTGGATCCTAAACTGCTGTGCATGTTCAGGTTCCAGGAACAGCATAACCGTGGAGTTCAGTATGAGTAGGTTAAATTCACTCGTGGTGTCATCTAAGCTAGTTCATTTGGAGCTTGTATCTCTACACTGCTCTGCCATCTGCATTGTAGTTAGTCATCCAGTCTTCAGATTTTCTTTCCTGAAAGAAAACTGTAGGAGGGGAAAACTTAATCTGAGAGTGTGTGCGTGCGTATTGATTCCTGTGCTAGCTCTTTGTCACAATCAGTGCAGAAGGCATCCTCAGGCAATGCCACTTAATTTTTGCAATCTACCACATATGCAGGCCTGAATTTCACTGTTTCCTGATGAGTACTGTTCTGTGTGTTTGTTTCCCTTTCCACGGACAGCCCCTTGCAGTACTGCCACAGGACTCTCCAACAAAGCAGCTCTGCTCTCTCCACCACACACACACTCTGCCTCTTGTGCTGTGCTCTCTGCAGCTACCAGGAAAGAGGGTGCAGCCAGGTAGGGGTCAGTCTCTTCTTCCATGTAACAAGTGATAGGACAAGAGGAAATGGCCTCTGGGTGCCTCAGGGGTAGTTAGATTAACTATTAGGAAATTTTTTTTTTGCTAAATGTGGTCGGGCATTGGAACAGGCTGCCCAAGGAACTTGTGGAATTACTGTCCCTGGAAGGGTTCAAAAAACATGTAGGTGTGGTGCTTGGGGGTATGGTTTGATGGTAGACTCAGCAGCATTGGGTTAATGGTTCAACTTGATGATCTTAAAGGCCTTTTCCATCTGTATTCTGTGTTTTTTACTGTGATTCTGAAGAGCTGTTGCTTTCTCCATGTGTCAGTTCTTGCTGTAGGTAACGTGAAGGACTATGCCAAGCTGACAGATTTTCATCACCATCCTCAGAGGAGTCAAGTGTATCATTCCTGTGCTGTACTTCTTCCCAAATCAGCCACCTACTCCTCCCACCACAGAGTGCACGCAGAGTTAAACTGCGAATCCAAGGAGGATCTTCATGGCTCCACCATTCTTTGCCATCCAAAGCTGTTAACTCATTTGCTTCCTGCCTTAGGCTTACAAGGAGTTCACTGTGGGACCTTGTGTTTGTGAAAAATATGTGTACAAGATGCTTGTCTGCTTTGCTACTGCATTTAAACTTCTAGCTAGTAGAAAGTGTATCTTTAGCTATTTTTTTTTCCAGCTCATAGAGCTATTAAGTCCTTTATGATTTGTTTTGGATTTGAATATCAAGCTTCAGAAAAATTTAACTCATTTAAAAGGGAATAGCGAAAGCAAACACAAGGTTCAATGGAAAACAAAAGTCAAGAAAACAACAACAACAACAACAACAACAAAAAAAAAAAAAAAAAA
>VZRH01004459.1:251721-274628 GCA_013397555.1 Urocynchramus pylzowi | reverse complement strand
AAAAGCAAACTGGTTCTGGATTATGAACAATCTCCTCCAAGTTTCTCAGTTCTTTTAATCAACTGAACTAACCTAAGCCATACAGAAAATAAACATTTTTATGAAATATCAAACTGCTCCTGTGATATCTGCTGACTTATTAATGGGTTGCCATATTATTCCAGGTTCACAGGGTGCTATAAAAGGCTTTTCAAATCAAATCAAATCCAGACAGCCTCTCCAGAGGCTCTAGGGAAAGTGCCATCTGGTCTTCCTCCCTTTTAGCTGCTCTTCTTTATTACTGATAGGATCATTCATATTCTTAAGACTGTGAAGCCACTATTAGGAGAGATCAGCCTTCCTAACTAGCAAAGCAAGTTCTTGTTATTGCCCTTGATCAACTTTAATTGCTCTCTTGGGCATCTGTTCATTGAGACCTAGCTGAATATCCTTTTTAATTCTGTTTTTTCTGTATTTTTTCAAACACAGTCCTCATTCAGAAAGAGGACTTGAGCTTTCACTCTGCACTTGTAGCAAAAGAGATGTCACTTGAGGAAGGAAAGTATTGTAATACAGAAAAATATTATTATAGCAACAGCACTTGTAGAGTCCTTTGCGTCTTCAAAGCCCTGTGCCAGCTAATTTCTCAATTAATCTAAGTATACACTTTTATTCATTTGTACTTATGAGGATTAATCTTAGAAACTGAAACTATTTGAAAACTGTTCTTACATGAAATTTCATGTGTGCAACATTGAAACAAAATTAATTTCTCTATTGCCTTGCTGAGGCAACTAAATTAATCTACATTGTCACTGTTGTTTATTTTGCAGTGTGGGATGTATGTAAGTTACAGCAGTGGAATCTGACTCAATGTGTACTATTTTACCACATATTCATAAAAGGAGACATTCTCATTGGATTCAGACCACAGACAATGGAGTAGTTTGTGAAATTTGTAAATCCTCTGTGGTCTCAGCTGGAATTAGAAGTTTGATAGGTTTCTGTACTCGAAAGGAACGATGATTCTATTTCACCTACTACCCTTCAGAGTGTATAGGCAGGGAAATTCCCTGTCACTAGGGAATTTTATTTATCAAGTGTAATAAAAGAGCTTTACAATTATACTCAGCTGATTTTGATTTGAAGAAAGGTAGTTCTCAGAATTAACTAAACCCATACAGATTTCACGGTAACGCTTAGCCAGATTAGGGAGGGAGAGCTAAATTAGTGCCTTTGCTGGGAGGAAGGTGGGAAGTGTCTTGCAGCCCGTGATACTCTTTGTCCTGTACGGGGGCCAGGATAAGCTGGGCTATTGTAAAGTGATGCAGACTGAGGCAGAGCAGTGGGTTGAGCCTGCCATGAAAGAAAAAACACCTGTAAGAAACAAAGTGGTTTTACACCCCCGGATCATTGGAAAACTTAGGCTTCTTGTTATTACTGCTCTTCTGGATGATATTATCTGATAAATGCCCAGTCCTTTTTTAAATCCTGCTGGGCTCTTTGCTTTAGAGATACTCTTGACAGTGCCATAAGATGAAAGAGTGTAAATCCAGTGTAAAAATGTATCCAGTGTAAGTCTGACAAAAAAAAAAAAAAATCAGTAAAGAAATTGAAGATTGCTAAATGCAGGACACTGCATAAATAACTCTTTAGTTTGCAAGATGGCATTTTAGGCCACATTGCAAGGATTACTATCCAGAGCACTGGTCATCCATACCAGCTGGTGTGGCCTGGGAATTATCTCTGTTGGTGCACATTTTTTCACCTGAAACTCCTGGTCCACACTGTAGAGGTCCTGGAGATCTAGTTTTGCTTCATTGAGGTGCAAGTGACCAGCACTAGCTAATTTGTGATATTAATAGTATCTACCTGTAGTTCTTTTTAATTTAAAGTTACCTTGCTTCTTCTGCTCTTGTTATTCCAGCTGAATGCCCTGATTTTTCCCCAGTGATCTGTATGCTCACTTTAGACAGCAAATGAGATACCCATGATATGTAGTCAATACAGTCCATGTGATGATAGAAGAAAGAAGTAATGTTTTGGCAGCAAATGGGAACACTATTGTCTTGTGTTTTTTTGGGGTTTTTTTTCATTTTTAGATCATTTCTATTTTGCAGCTTGAAGCGAAGAACATCAGAATCAATACCAAATGTGTTTGTTACAAATGCCTTAAAAATACACATTCTATATATATATATATATATATATATATATATATATATATATATATATATATATATATATATATATATATATATATGTAGGTATATAGAAATCTGGCAGCCATATGGGATTTTCACACACCTGTCAGTGGAGTGAATATGTTTGAATGTGAAATCTCACATTCTGCACCAGCATGTAATAACAGAGCCCCAGGGACACGGGTGGTGTGTTGGGTGTATCAAATCACCTCAAAGGAAGCACTTTAACAGAACACCACATTGTTGACTATTATGGCAGTATCAGCCATATTACCCATTGAAAGGTAACATGGAAGCCAGGAAAACTAATTAAAAATTGCAAGTGTGAAACAGGGTAGCAATTTCTCTTGGAATGGTGGATCTTATGTAATGCCGCAGACTCTGGTTTATGTATGCCACCTACACTCAGCTATGAAATATTGCTGTGGCTTACATTAGTGAGATATTGGTCACTTTTACAAACATTTTCTTCAGTAAATGGGAGCTGAATTTTAGCATGAATGTTATGTTGGTCAAGGACATTCAACCATGCGTTGCTTGTGTCTTGCTTATGCGGCAGCAAATGGTTACAAGGCAGTGTCATGTTTACACATATCCTTGGGAAGCCTCTTAGAGTCTGAATGGTTAAGGCAAAACAAAAAGGAAAATAGGGCATTCTGGCACATATGGTTTGAAACTGTTTCTTATAAAAAAATAGGTCAAAAAACCCTAATTAGTGCACAAGACAACAAACTGTTGTAATCAGGCCATTTTAGGGAACCTCCATGATATGCACGTGAAATATGTAAACCCCTGTGGATAGAATTTGGCTCTAAAAGCCAAATCCAGTAGCACAGATTTTTTTTTTATTTTTTTTTCTGCTTCTTAACGAGCCAGGGTTTATCATTTGGAATATTTTCTGCCTATATTGGATTGTTCTTGGTCAGCATCACTGGCAAATCCAGGTATTGGATTCAGCTGTCCTTTTCTCTGAGAAAGAAAGAGACATCAAAAACATTACTCTGATTAAATCCTGGTATGTCTCTCCTACATTCTGCCACCCAACTCTAGAGAGCTTTTCCTTCATACAGGCTTCTGTAGTAAGAGCCAGCAGCACATGCAGAAACACTGTTCATCCCTCTGGCCTGGAGTGATTTTTTTTCTCAGATAGTAAAGGTGCTGAACACGAAAAGACAAATGAGGAATGGGGTGGAACAAGCAGCTGAGAACAGGAGGAATGGGACATATATATATATATAAATATATATATATATATATAGGACTAGCTTTTGCTATGCATGAAATGCAACACCCTGTTCCCACATTGTGACGCACATCAGTCAGTCCAGATGGTGAGAAGGGTTGGGTTTCTGCCTGGGGCTGCCGGCACAGGCTTCATTTGCATTCCTCAGCCCAGTTGTTCATGGAAAAGCATCCAGGCAATGCACAACCACTCACACAACTGTGCTCACCTTCCCAAGAACGACATTTCTTCATGGCACCAAAAACTGGGGGAGTTTTACAGGCATGGGAAATGAAAGGAGTGGATCAAGTGTTCAGGTTCCAAATGGAACCCTCTGAGAATCATCACCAGTGATGTAGAAATAAAAAATCCTCTTGAATAAAGTGTTCATTCCTACTCTATCTTCAGACAAATAGCCTTGAGTTTGTGTAAAACAAATACAAAATTCCTGGAGCTCAACTCTGAAAGGGCAACTTCTGCTCCCTCATAAAAAAATTGCCATACAAATGCCTTTCCAGTGGCTGATCCCTGGGTGTGTTTTACCATTACCATAACTAGCTTTGCTTGTTAGGGACTAATTCTGAGTGTTAATTTGTGGCATGTGCAACAATTGTGATTTTTATTGCTGTAATTAATCCCATTTGAAAATGTTTCATTTAATTGATTGGATTAATGGTAATTAGGTGTTTGGTTCTGTTATTTTGTATCTATATATTGACTTTTTAAACTATGCAAGTATATGGGAAAAAGAAAGTATTATAGAAGTGAAGAGCATTACAAATATATCCTTATAATTTAGAGGATGATCCTAAAACCTTTCAGCATTTTTGGGAGGATTTTAAAATGGGCACAGAATTTCACCTAACAAGTATATTGCTTTTAACAGTCATTCTGCCTGGAGTAATGCTTTTAGGTTATCCATGCTGATGTCCCTGGAATTTGCCTGAATAATTTCCATTCATGATAGTAGAAGTAACGAACCCCGTGTAAGTTGCTAAATGAGAACTGTGTCTTTAAGAAGGGAAGATTTTTTATGAAGATTTAGGGGAAAAAAATCGTGAAAATTGATACCTAGAGGACACTGAAGCTACATTTACTACTGCATTAAGAAATGTTTAAGTGCAGGATTTGTTTTGGTAGATGGTTTCTTCTCTGAGTTTTGCCTTTCCCCCAAGTGCAGTTGCTCATTCCACCTTAACAAGGTGCAGTGATTGACAGGTAGAGATGTTGCACAGAGCTGAAGGTGGGAGTGTGCTCTATTGGTTTGTGCTTGTACATCCTGAGCACCAATTACTGTCACTGCTGCCAGCACTGATGTGTTTATCAGGATGAGTTATAGCAGAATATATGTACACAGGCAGTGTGTATGCTGGATGACCACCCCCTGTGATGTAAAATATGAGAGTCTGGGAGCTACCGTTTTATAATTCATCAGGTTCAGCAGCTGAATGTTGTTGGTTGGCTTAGTTATAAAGGCAAGTGTGAACCGAACAGCAGACAGGAGCATCTTGCATTGAGAGTCCTGCAAAGCTGCATTTGGTGACTGGGCTCCGCTTTTGTTCAAGTGAATTCAGTCCTCGGTGAGTGATGGGGGTTCTGTCGAGCTAAAGCTGTTATTATATAAGCTGGGGAAACCTGCCTGCTAGTTTAATGTGTATTTTGCTGCTGGAAGTCCTTGTCTGTGGTTGTTTTTAGATTTTGCAATATTTTCAGTTGTGTACGTTACTGGCACAAAATGAGATGAAAAGAAAAATGTAATGATGAATTATTCACCATCGTGCTGCGAGGATCTCTTTCCTAGCTAAAGTTACTTTCCTTTAGTGAGTGTGTTGGGGGTTCAAAGAAGCTACAAACCAGCAAATCTACCTGTCATTAAATTGCTTTTATTAGCACTTAAAGAGAGTGATGGCTGTGGCTTTTGTAACAAGAGGAAGGAAAAGACTAAGCAAATATCAGAAACATTTACAAATTCTTTGCTTTTCATACATGTGGCTTTTCAGATGCAGCATTAAATCTTTTATGTGCAGTGAGGGGCTGCAAAGAATTTGAATTGTAGAGCTTTTTAATTAGATACTCAGTAAATCGGTAGCTTCTTTCTGGTTTTGTGGTAATATGCTTAGTATCACATTAAAATGAATGATTCCCCATCTTGCATAACAACAGTGCTGAAATATGTGTAAGATGAAAGGCAAAGGGAGACTTTGAAACAAACTGTAGAAACATGCTGTAGCAGAGCTATGCAGAGAAAGGTATATTTCCTATAGCGTTTGCATGACTTTTTGAATTTCACCAGCTTTAAATTCTTTGCTCTAATTATCACTTGCTTCTTTCTGACCTCTGTATCTTTCAAGCAAGCTCTGTTAATATGTCGACATTATCTTGCCAGTAACCTTAAAAGATCAGTAAGCCTGCAGGTTTTTTGTTGTTGTTTTAATCAGAAAGGAATTGAAAAGCAGAATTTATGAAACAGAAATATTAAGATTGCCATATAATACCTATATGTCTCCCCAGGAGAGGGAAGTGGTCACGAGTAACAATTTTACTTTTTCTTTTATTAGCAGCAGTATTATAGTCATTGCTTTTGTCTCATTGTACCCAGTTTGGGGTTGTTTTTTCATTCTCTGTGGGTTGGAGAAGCAAGTTTATTGTATCTAAATATCAAGAGAGCTTGGCAGAACAGCACCTGTTGTCTTATTGCTGTATTATTAATACATGGAAGGAGACGCGCTCTTCCAGAGACCTCTCACCTTGTATCACTCCAAATTGTTTACTCTGCAGTGATTTAGACTTGTATCATGACTTGTCACTTAGAAATAATTCGTTCAGTGAGTTATATGTGAAGCATCAAAGCTGCAGGACTGATCCTGGTTTAATTAATAAGGTATCTCATTTTAGTATCAATTTTTATTTAAGGAGAAAGGCTATTGGCAAAGTGGCCTTTCCCACTGACTTCCTTTGCTTAGCAGATCTGTGCTTACTCTTTGTAAATCATAATTTTGAAAAGAACAGAATTTTTTTGGTGATGATTATGTCCTGGCAGCCTAACAGACTCGAGCCTATTTCTAGGAAAGAGTGTATACCTTTGTCAGCATTACTTTATTTAAGAGTATTGCACTGCTTCTTAAGCATTCAGATCTATTTTCAGTGACCCCTGTGCCAGCAAATGGGTTTCTTGAAGTGTGAGCTTCTGGCTTTGCAAGTTCTCCTCCTTTCAGAAATCTGTGATACTGCATCCATCTGTCTAGGCATTTATGTTGCATGCATCACAATGGTGTAATCTCAGCAATATGAACATTAACCATGTAAATGTATGTACTGTAACTTAGGAAGTATAAATTAGGACAGGAAAAGCAACCCTAAGTTGATATGGGCATATGGGCTCTTGTGGGAACCAGAGATCCAGACTCGCTATTTGTTATTACACAATAAATTAAGCTGACAACTAGTTCAGTCTCCAGGCAGTGGTATGGAGGCTTGGGCACAGATGAGACCAGCTTCTCAAAGTTCACTCCAAATAAGACCAAGGAAAATAGCCTGAGGATGTGGCAAAAATCCCATTTTATCCTGGGTGCATGCCTACTGCTCCTTTGTGGTCATATCCCAGGAGGGAAGCTGAAGGAAAAACAACCGAGACTAAGAATTGTATTTCACATCATCTCGATCTGGAGGACACAGATGTTTTATCTAGGCATTAGTTTGGTGCTGTGATCCATGCTTCCCACCTGTCAGTAAGTGATAGCAGTGCTCTCCATGGAGTGCTGTGTCTTAAAAGCCCTTAGGGCTGGTCCAGGAAACATCCAACAGCCATCCCTGTTGTCAGTGCTACATCCTGCTGGAACACTCTGCACCACAGCTCCAAGAGTGTGTTGGCTTCCTGACCATTCTGAATAGAGGTAATATTTTAGGATTGATGCATAGCACTCTTGAGTAGCAGAAATCTGCTCTCCAAGAGGAATCTTCCTCTGTTTTTGCCTTTTGGCTACAGATGAAACCAACCCACATTATCTTTTGTATAAAATATAGATGCCCAGGAAAAATATCTTAGATAAAAGTCCTGAGCTCAGGAATTGATCTTTTTATCTTTTTCCTTTGGTCTGAGAAACCTCCTGTTTACTGACCTTCAGATTTACTGTGAAGTCCCATGGCAGCTTGTGGTCAACATTTTTTATCTGACTGTGTAGTTGTGTGACTGTGCTCTTTGTGTAAAAAGTGATTGGAGATGGCAGCAGGGGTGTGTAAACTCACAAGTTTGTATGCCTGATACACTTCTGTTTTGCTCTTTCAAGCACACAGTACACAAACCATGCTTTCAAACAGAGCAAGACATTTATAATAATTGAGTCTTGAGCACAGAAACATCTAATGCATAAAATTGAAAGCTGTTAATTATATATTAACTCTCTTACTTTTTATTGAAGAGACTGATAAAGTGACACTGCTATTCTTAAGAATTCTCAGGTTTGAATTTGGTATTCAAGATGGGTGTGAAACAAAGCTGTACAGATATTGGCAATCATAATGATGGGCTTTCAGGGAGGGGGCCTTCACTGGAAAAATGGGTGAAATGATAGGTTAGCCATGTAGTATCCTCAGTTGGGAATAGCCAATGCAACTTTATGGAAGGGAAGAGATAGAACATTGTAAAGGATGACAGTGTGTCAATGGAAAGCAATAGAGGTTTTTGTACATCCAGAAAACCTGGGAGAGAAGCTCCATTTTAAAGGACTATCAAACACTCAGTGTATTACAGGAAAAAATTTGGCAGTTGCAGCAGAGAGAGAGCTTGTTCATAAACACAGCATGCCCTTTGATGTTGGTCTGCTCTTTGTGCTGTGAGGGAAATACTATGTAAAGGTCTAATCCTGCAGAAGAGATTTTGGTTAGGTTTTATATGGTTTTATGAGCAGGCGGGGATATTCAAGTTATTAAATCCATGAAAAGCTTGCTTGTAAGCAAAATACATCTCATAAATACTAAGTTCAGTTTGTGGATTCAAGTGCTTGGTTTGTTTGGTGGCTCCTGGTGTCTTGGCATCTGGATGCATTATGCTATTATTTAAAAAAAAAAAAAAAAAAAAAAAAAAAAAAAAAAAGAACTATTAATGTAAGTATTCTTTGCTGGGGGAAAAAATAAAATAAGATAAGAGCACCTTCCTTGCTGCCAGATGAACAAACAGATCTCTCAGTCCTTGAAACATCACAGGTGAAAAGGATATGTTCCAGGGTAGTAGCGATGGTTTTGGAGAATTCAGCACCAGAAATCAATGGGAGTCAGATGTTAGTGAAATAAAGTGATACAAATGATCTGTTTTCTGAATGGCATTTAATGTAGTCTAGATGACCAAAAACATTAAAAGTGTTCATCAAGAGTCCTTTCCAAACTCATGTCAGTTTTCTGTGTAGTTTTTCCATGTTTTCAGAGGGCATGCATGGTTAGAAGGGTGCTGGTTCCTAGAGCTGTGTCTCCACTACAGAATAGTTACAACCAATGTTGAAGCTGCCCATAAACAGAGGTGTAGGATTTGACACACGTCCGGGATCATCTCTGGCAAAGGCCCTACAGCTTTAAGTCCTGCAGGCAGGACTTGGATATATATCCCAAGAAAGCTGCACTGGAAGTCCCTGTGCATTCCTGTAGGTGAACACTTTTCATCTTTTTACATCATGACCATGTGCAAAAGAAAAAAAATCTGGGGAGATCCTCCTATGAAAGTGGCCCCAGATGAAGGCAGCAGCTATAATCTCATCAGATTGCAGGTTGAAAGCACTCAGAAATACCTGCAGCTTCTCTGGTCCTCAGTTTTCTGTCCTGCCTGGAATAACTGAAGATGGAAAACGTTTGTCATCCCACTTGCAGTAAGCCAACAGGAGTGATGCTCCTCTGCAGCAGATTCATTTGTTGTCTGAACAGCAGTGGTGTACTCTCTTCTGTCCTGTGCAAAGTTCTAATTAGTGGTTGGTGGCCTAAAGCTTAATAATAATAATAATATACAAATTTTATTTTATACTACAGGGAAATGCTTATGGCATGAACAGCTTTCCACTTGGGACTTCCCAATGTGCTCGCTCAAAAATCAGCCTGATAAAACTGCTGATAGAATCCTCATTCCCAGAATACTTTTGTAGTGTTAGCAGAAATCTCCTATTATTTTAGCCAGGAAGGAGAGTAATCTGGATTGACAAGAGGTTTTTTAAATCCTGAGAGTTAATGTCATCTTTACATCACACTGGTGAGGGTGTTGTGTTCGAAGAACCTGCAAAGTGGCAGAGTGAGACATAGGCTGTCCCTTCTAATTCATTCCTGTTCTCCTGAGGAGATGTGTCCTGTTCCAGAGACAGCACAAGCCCACCACTCTGTAAGCATGATTTGCAGTACTGTTTGTGCTAGATTCTAGGGAAAGGAATTAGTGCAGTGGCATTTGAGCTAAGCAAATGCTAATTTAAGAACCCGCTATTATCCCTTTTGTGTGTTGTGGTAATAACCTTTCACATTATGAAATAATAAAGAACTGATTTAACTGTGTTGTGTGCAGCAACATGCTGAAACTGAATGAGTGAGCAAGCCAGGCAGGCTAATCTATTCACTTTGTTGTGGGGAGTTTTTGGGGTTTGTTTTTTTTTTCCTTCTATTGCTAATTATTTCTATCTTTTAAGGAAATTGTACTCTCAGAAGCATTTCTTGCTGTGTTCAGTACTGTGTTCCCCAAGAAAAAAAAAAAATATCCATAGCAGCTAGTAATACTAGTGGTATCTAAGTAATTAAATATCACTCACAAAAGAAAATCTCTACTTTCTTTCAAAAAATCTACTTACAAGTTTTATGGTATAAACATAAATACAGTATTACAGTACTTTTTCACGTAAATAGTATTTTATTCTCTCTGTATTTATTTACAGTACTGTTAATCCCAGTTTGTTTCTAGGAGTAGATCTTTGACCCTCACTACCAAAATATTCCTTGTGAAAGGAATCTATTATTCCAGATAGAGCAGTGATAATAAGCAAAATCATTATCTGCTCTCAGTGTTCCATGATCTATCCTTGCCCTTCTCAAGAAGGTGTTTCTTGCAGACATTCCATAGAAAAATGACAGTGTACATTGAGTGCTGCTGGCTTTGGGTTGGGCTGTAGCTCCAAAGTGCAAAATAAAATTGTTAGGTGAATATTGGGTGAATTATTAGGTGAAATTCAGCCATCACCTGTAGTGATCTGTAGTTCTTCTCTTTGAGGTACAATCACAAGTGTTTAGCTACTTCACTGAAATGTACCCACCCAACACAGCAACAAGTTTGAGAGGACGAGAAAATAGCACTACTCCATTCAAAACAGGTTTTCTAGGTGTGGAATTAATTTCATTCTACATTTCTTTGCAATTTGTTAGTTAAAAACCATAAAATTTTCTGTACATAGTCTAAAATGTTCTTATTTGAATAAAAGAAAGTGTTTTGTAATACTCAATGCACTTTAAACATTTGCTGTTCATGTTTGGTTTCTTCTACTTCTGTTCAAATATCATCATCTTTGAATTATAATGGTAGACTGGCCTAGTTGTATAAGATACCTGAAACAGCTTTACAGAGAAACTTGGATATTTTTATGGCAGCAATTACATGTTAGCCTTTTAGGGTAATGTAGTGCAATTTTGCACTCAAATCTCTTTATTCGGTTTTCACTTTTCCATGTCTTGCTACTGGCACCTGACCCCTGAAATGAAAACACTTGTATTCAGCTTTCTCCCATCTTTTCAGGATGCAAATAAATTCTGCTTTGTTTCAACTAAATTCTTTTCAGTGCATAGGTACTGAATGTAGGGATCTGAAATAGGGAAAGTGCAAGTGCTAGCAGCAGGAAGGACTACAACCTTTTGTGCAAATTTCTAGTAGAATTACTGTGAAGTGCATCTGTAAATTCTAGTTCAGGATTATATACCAATCATAAACTAGTCCAGCTTTTGCCTCACACCATTCATAAGATTTGAAATTCAACATTTTTCCTCAATTGTTTGAGATGCTTAATATAAAATATGGACTGAAATTTTCTGTTTCAGTTTATTTTTGGTATGTTTGTTTAATAGAAGAAGAAACAACCTTAGTCTATAGAAGTTGTCTGTAGATCTGTCAACTAAATCTTAAAATATGTTTGATCAAGAATTATTGATTCGTATTTATCATAGGAGGTGTTTTTGAGATTTGAAACATGGGAAGAAAAATTACAAATGCTTGTTTTATTTTAAATTAATCAGCTAGCTGGTATGTTTTCTTATGAATCACACAATAATAACACTTGTATCTTCTTTCTTTTATTCCTTATACCTTTCCCCAGTGTTAGGCTCCCATACCTGAGATCCTGGATTATGCTGAATTGTGGTATAGTTATTTTTAAAGTATACATGAAAATAAAATATAAGTGATATTTTATAAGAGGTTCAAAATACCAGAAATATGTTTGTTTGGTTGGGTTTTTTTCAGGCGTGTATCCCTACACATAAATATGTGTTGAAGACATAGATAAATATGGGGGGAAAAAAAATCAAAAAACAAAGCCATAGGTAGAGCGAGCTGAAAAACTTCTGTTGTCCAAAACTGTCATATGAGGGAGGGAGAAAAAAGAGGCAGGAGGAATTAATGTTAGAATATTTGTGCTGCAAAATGGTATCCCTACTGGCAAATTGCATTTAGATTTAAAAGTTGATTTTTCAGTGAAGAAACATATTTATCCTACTGGTTTTCCCAGGAAAAAANCTACTGAGAAAAAAAAAAAAAAAAAAAAAAAAATAGATACTTGAGTTTATTCAAGTGAGTAACTTGAATGCAAATATTGAAGTCAGTCACTGAATTTGGTAATGGAAACTGTAAAGGTGTAAGCACTGATGTGGAAACATCCAGAGCCTGATTGGGATCTTTCTTACATCATTTGCATATAACTAAAAACCTGTAACTCAAAGACCAGCCTGAGAACACAAACGTAGTTAATGTGTGTCTTAAGCTCAGGTTAACATTTGTAAGACCTGACTCAGCCTTTCATCTTCTGGTGAATATGTCTCTTGCTGACTGTGACTCAAACCTGTAGGTCTTTCAGACAAAATTGTAGGTAAATTAATCTGCTCAGCCTGGAGGTCAAGCAGATTTTAATTTAGCCACTGTTCTGTCCTTTGATTTACTTTCAGCACGTCTGTAATTGTGACTGACAACCTTGAGGTGGATACCGTAGATATATGGAGTTTGTGCTGAAGTCTGTGAAGGAAATCAGGATTCCTTTGGATAATTGTAAATTATGTTAACATGTGATTTGTAAGATCCATCCTCTTTCAGATGAATTACATAAACTGCCATATAAAAATAAATTTAATGTATCATCTTGGGACATCTATTTTGTAGTGAAGCTCCTTCTCAGAGACACATTTCAGACATTATGACTCTAACTCCCTGAATTTTTGTTTCAGCTTAATTTTTTTGTGAGGTTGGTTAATGCAGAAAGCAAAGACCACTTGCATGCTGTCAAACTGTATTTGAGTGTATGAGATACGTGACATCTGCCACTGAAGATTATGCCTCAGGGAATTCCCTAACATTATTTCTGAAATGTGAAATGCAGCCACCTCTGCTGATGAAAGGGTAGGAAGATGAATGCCAAACATGGCAATATTCTGCATTAGGGGAAAACCAAATCAAAACAATACTCATTTTCGATGATAACCAAATACGTTTGTGGTGTGTGTGTGAATAAATATGGTTTTAAGCACTCACCTAAAGGTTCTACAAGCTGTACACATTTCAGTGTATTTAATTCACAAAAAATATAGTGCTTAGTTGATTTTCCCTAGGATTTGTATTTGGACTCCACCAACTCCAGGTATTTCAAATATAGATTCTTAGTCATCATCTCTGGTGCTAAATGCCAGCAATTATAAGTACTGGTTGACTCATCTCTATACTCCATAAGTTTTCATGGCTGTTATAAAACTTTGAAAACACTGACAGACCTGTAGCCATCGTGGGCACTGCCTGCATCAGGGTTTGATATTAAATATAGCCAGATATTAAACCTTTATATTGCTGTACCCAATTATTCAATAGCACTGTCACCAGGGAGAATAATGCCAGCCAGGGAACATTATTACAGCTAAGTGTAATATTTTATTTATTCTAATAATCTTTGCATTCTAAAGGGCTGAAGTTGTTAACCATACATTATCCTGCCCGTGGGTTTTACCAGCTCTGTGTTTCTAAGCATAAGAGGAGAAGGAGCTTTGCTCATATGTTACATTTGCATAGCTACAGAGAATTAGAGCTGTTGTCTCACAGACCCACAGACTAGTAAAGGAAGGTAACTGGATAATCTGTTCCAACACCAGTCTCTCTAGTAGGGTCAACAAGGGCAGGTTGCTCAGGGTCATGTGGAGTCAAGTTTTTAATACCTCTGCAACTCTGGAAAACCTGTTCCTCTATCCAATCATCCTTAGAATTAAAAAGTTTGTTCTAATGTTTAAATGGAATTTTTGGGATTCCAGTTTGTGCTCAGTGCCTCTTGTCCTACTGCTGGGGAGCACTGAGAACCATCTTCTTTACATCCCTCCATCAGGAATGTGACCTGGCTAAAATGCTTTACATGTGGCACTACTGTCCTCGCCTGACCAAACCATTCTCTAGTGTTTGAGACCTCCAATATGCCTTAAATGTGGCAAGGAGGAGCCAGACTTCTCAAAAGACATGTGAATCCTTCTCAGAATTCTGAGACTACTCTCAGGCTCTTCCCAGATGTGAGGTCCTGGACATCACAAAATATCATTTTTGGTGTTCAGAATTTAAATTAGACACCACTACTTTCATCCAATACCTTTTCCCTTTTGTTCAGACCTGCCAAATGCTTGCTTAGAAGTTAAGTTCACTTTGAAATTCTGGCGGGTAATGAGAATTCTGGGTTTGACTGCTATTCATCCTTCTATATAGATGGTAATTATTTCTGAATCTGCCTGCCGGAAATTAAACAGAATTTCATGCAAACAAAAGAAACCTTTTCTTAATTGGGAGACTTGCCTACATGGCACAGAGTGTGAAAACAAAAGCGTGCTTGCATAATCTTGTAGCTGGCTTCAGCATTGGGTTGACTGATTAAAGAAAAATCCTCTATGAATAGGGTATGGCCTATATAAAAGACGTAAAAACCTCGAATTTGCTTGCATTTGTCAGCATCCTCTTTAGCAGCCTTTCTACTCCAGAGATTTCCCTTCTTTCCTTTCAGTGTAAGTTGTTCTCATTAAGTTTTGTGATTACAAACAAGGCTTAGCAGTACTAAATGACTAGATATTTTTATGGCCAAATGGGATTACTTTGATAATTGGCTCTGATCTGTTGCAGAACTTGTTCTCCTGCACTTGCTGCAGCGAGTCTTGTAACATGACAGAAGTGCCATCCAACTGACATTTGCCGTGTCCTTTGATCCTGGACCTCTTCAGAAGTTTGTTTTTTCTTTTTAATTTTTTCTTCTCAGCTGTAGACCGCCTATCACATCCCTTCCAGATTTTTTTTATTTCTTTTGACATTGTCCATGATGGTGACTTCAAAACTGTGTCACAAAATTGTGGTGAAGAATGAAAAGGCTTAAAATAGGGACATCAGCACAGCATTCCATGAGGCCATTTCTTTCCCAGGTCCTCAATCTCAGCCATCATGTAGCCAGGCCAGTTTGTGCTCTTAGGTCAGCCCTCTTTACTCAGGGCAAGTATTTGTGGCAGATCGAGCTTAAGAGAGGTTGACAGAAACCTCCAGCTCTGAAATTCCAGACTGATGGTAGGCATGGTGTCATCCACCAGCAATTATGGCATTTTGGATCCATATTCCTTGATGTTGTGTCATGGTTTAAACGCAGCTGCAAATTAGTCCAACTGCTCACTCACTTCCCCTGTTCCTTCTTTTTCCCCCAGCTTTACATGCTGAGCATGATGTGAGGTAGGCTGGGATATTCCTTAGGTCTGGTGGGTCAGCTATCCCAGCTGTGTCCCCTCCTGACTCCCTGTGCAGCCCCAGCCTCCTCACTGATGGAGTCAGGTGAGAAGCAGCAAAGGATTTTACTCTGTGCAAGCCCTGCTCAGCAGTAATGAAAACATTCCTGTATTATCAATGCTGTTCCCAACCAGAATTCAAACCATAGTCCCATACCAGCTACCATGAAGAAAATTACATTTATCCCAGGTAAAACAAGCACAGCTTACAATGACAGATCCATGTGATATAGGGTATCTGGCCTGGGATAAGTAGACCAGTCAAGCAATCAGAGCAGTCAAAAACAAATAAAAACTAAATAGCTTCTTTTCTCTTGTTGTGGCCACATGCTGTCTTACAGAACAAAAAGGGCCAGTGCCAATACAGTCAGTTTGTATCTACAGGTTTGAGGAGATGCAAAATTCAGAATTATCTTGGAGAGGACTTTCATATGCCTTGAAGTGAAGAAAATATTGCTGTCCACATTTGTCCACACAAATATGTCATGTATTAACCTTCTTCACCACTCTTTTGATAAGGCTGCACCACTGATAGCAGAGCGCTTCAAATTAACTCTTGAACTGTGAAAGTTCAGATGTTGCCCTGATGATCCTTCCATTTATTTCTTTGGAAAAAATAGCAAACACCACCTTGGGCTTGGTGCTGTTTATGTAGTTAGGGATTCTGTGATGATGCATTGAAGTAGACACTCAAGAGAAGGGGAAATTGGGTTCCTTGTGACACTGTGGAACAGTAAATAAAACTCAGAGATAGTCCCAGAAAGCAGATACATAACTGTATTTTTACTACAGATACATAACATAGTGTTACTGTGCCTGCAATCTGACCTAGGGAAGAAACATCCTCCTTCACCCCAGATATGGTATTTCATTTCACCCTGAGCAGTACAACCCACCTTGGCCTCGTTCTTACAATGTCTGTTCATAGTCACAGGATACAAAAATTTTTATAAGTAATTTTTTATCAAAATTAATCAGAAATGTAGAAGTTCTGGAATCTGAAATTATTTACAATATCCATATCTCCAGAAGTGTTCTCTGTAGCTCTGAGAAGAGGATGCTTCCGTATTTGGAAATCCTGAAGTGGTGAATTCCTCAGAAAGTCAGGATTAGCCTGTAACAACAAAACCACCACTCATACCGCCAGGGATACTTCAGTGGCTTTGAAAGCTTTACTAGATTAAAATATATTCAGTAAAGTCTTTTCTGTAATGAGTGAAAGGTGCCACAGAGTGCTCATAAAACCTTGAAAAATCTGTTTATGTTTTCAACTGGCATTATTTTGAGTATAAGAAGAACCATGCATTTTTGTAGCAGCTTGACAGGCTGGGGGCTAATGCATGCAACAATACTTCTGTGCCTATGCTCTGATTTATTTGGAGCAGGGCATGTTTATGGCAGTGCTTCTCTTAACTAGCCAGGAGCATAATCCTGCCAAGTTCTGTTGTCAGTCTGATGGTAAAAAATAATGTCAATAATAATCAGTCACTGCCCAATTTCATCCCTCTTGCCTTCTTTGCTCACAAGGGTAGCCACTGTCAGGTGATGCACATTGCCAGTTTTGCTCCAGTCATACAGGAAAGGGATTTTCCTTCACCACTCTCCTTTAGCAGGATGTGACCATTGTCCACACTGCTCTTTAATCTTCTACAGGAAATACTTTTTTTTTTTTTTTAGGTAAGAAAAGTCTACCTTACAAGCAGCCAACTGTTTGGATAAATGTCATGCTTAGCCTGACATTTCTTGCTGCTAGTCCCTAGATAGCCCATTGAGCAGGGACTGCAGCCCAGAGGGTAATGGGGAAAGACATGGAAAGGTCGTTGTGATTATAGTCAAGGAGATACTTTAAAGCAGAATATGAATATAAAACCTTGTTGAGGCTGGCATGCAAATTAAAATGTAAATAAGGTTGACATGCTTTCCAGCAAGACATCAAACTGCCAAAGGGCAAATCTGTCTTCTCCAGGCCTTTTCTGCCCTTCGTGAGCATGCTGCAGCTGTTTCCTCAGCCAGCAACAATAGTAACCTCTAGGGGAAGGGGGAATAGGAAAGTCATAGTGATTCTTAGCAGCTGTCACATTTGCAATGGCTTCTCTTCAGAGTATTTCATAATTCTTTTTTCAGGTTACTTGCCTTAGAAATTTAGGTTATGCAAGCACTAGAAATGAATAAACAAAAAGATGTGTATATACATGAACAAGCTTTGACGGCAGTCTTAGAGCTATGAAATTCTTACAAGCTTCATGAAAACAGGGTAATTGTGAGAGGCTATTCCACTTTGTTGGCATAATTAGATAGCAAAGAAAAGGAGAAAGATGAGGGGAGAAAAGAGAAATGGAGTCTCTGATAGGTCCTTTACTGAATTGTATTTAAACTGTAGCAGAAAGTAGAAAAGGTTGACAGGGGTGAGAGAGGCTTTTGAAGATGAAGAAGCTGAGGTAGAAGTCACAAGATAAGAAGTTTTACAATTCTCAGAATAGAATCACCTTCAGCATCCTGGTATCAGAGAGAGATGTAAGTTCTTATTGTTATTTTTATTATTATTGCTTTGAGAAGTCTGCTTTAATTCAGTTTTGTTTTGTTTTGTTTTTTCAACTAGAGGTTTAATTCTTTCTGTTTCAGCATCTGGCAGAAATTCATCTGTGTATATTTTAAAACAGATGTGCATTTAACCAGCACTTCCCCCAGCATCCGTTCCCACTCTTTGAAGGGTGCTGCCCTCCTCCCTCCTTTGCCTTCAGAGCAGCCACTTGGCATGTTCTGCACAGCAGTGCCAGCTGCATGGCAGACCTCTCCAAAGCTGATTTTTGTTTCCCTTTGTCAGTGCATGATACTTGCTCCCTGTTGGGATGCTTTTAGAGGCCTCCTGTGCCAGCCATCTCCAAACAGGAATGGTTTGCTACAGTCATAGTGTCTGCAAATGTCTCATTACAATCAATTTAAATGCTTCAGTTCCACTGAGAGCTAATAACACATGAAAGTCAAACTAGGCTCGTAATTTCAAAGACACATATTTTTTTGTAATGAACAGAACTATTATGCCCAGTTGAAAGTTGACTATAAAAGATTTTAAAGCTGTATTTGCAGTGTCATTAGGACTTCTTCATATGTGTCTTCTAAGCTTGAAATTGCAAGATAATCTCAGTTTTCTGTATACTTTTAAGAAAATAACAAAACTTTTTTATTGTCCTTTGCAATTTTACACATTTACAATTCCTTTTTTAATAGTATTAAAAAATTGAATTATGTAAACCAATGTGATTTACTTAGCTTCTAGAGAACTTGACATCACATGTTAGAGAAAAAAGAGGTGGTTTCACTGCCCTGTATTCACTTTATTGTTTTCTCTCCCAGCTCAGCTTATCCTCACTTTTCAACTAAGTGACTTTGTGAAAAGCAAAATTAAAATGGTAGGAAAATGCACCTAAAATTATCATGGGCCACTCTTCAGATGGATATCTGATGTAAGAATGGACACAAATTGAACCAAACAAACTCAATGCCTGGCAGAAGTTAGGGAAACAAATAAACAAAGCAAACAAACGAACAAAAAATATTCATATATATAAAAAGGAGAATGACATTTACATGGCTCTTAAACGGTTCATGATCCTGCCAGATCTGCAGGGGGTAGGACACTGAGGGCTCAGGGAAACAGACAAAAGAGAAGTGCTGCTGAAGAGAAGGAGGAGAAAGCAGGCTTATGTGTTCTTTAAAAACTATTTTACAGGTAATTTATGAGGAATGGTAGAGGGGTGAGGCAGATGACTGAAAGGAGGAAAAAAATGTGGAGATTAACCCCTCTGGACAGGCAAAGAATGAGGCACAGGGCACACTGACATATTCTGGGCAGCTTGCAAGTGGAGAGGAGCTGTTGCTCACCAGCCCCCGTATACTGAGGGCTGTAGGAGGTGCAGAGAGGATGCTTAGCTTTTGGTGAGGTTATAGATGAGCCCAGGGAGCAGAAAAGGGAGTGGAAGGACTGGAAAACCTGAAGCTTTGCTGCCTTCCTTGCCATGCAGAAGCTGGGAAAGCTGTGCAGGAAACCTCTACTCAGTTGTATCCATCTCCTTGTCAGAGCTGACTGAGCCCACTGTTATGGTCCTTAAAAACAGAGCTGAACTTTAACTCTTGTCCCATCAACAGTAGGAACTGATGGGGTAGTGGGAGACACATAATTTAGTATTACCATTAATTCATTTAATTACCATTAAATGAAGTTCCATGTATACTAAGGGTGCAACAGAAAGGATCAAAAGAGGGAAAATCTGGGCTTTGTCAGTTTCTGCTGAGCAGACAGGACAGAAAGGCCTCAGAACCCTGCTGTTACTGGCAAGGGCAAGGAAATTGTGTCCACCAGGCTCCTCTGTATTCAGTGGGAGAGAAGGTTTTCTGGAAGATGGTGGCCCTGAATGGAGCTATAGCTAAGCCTCTTTTTAGGGTTCCTAGGAGAATAACCCCAACAGGCTGAACTCAGCCTTCATGATTTTCCCTGTCATCTGCCCACCTCAAGGTAGTGGGTGAGGCCTGAAAACAAGAAGGAGTCCAGGAACATGCTGAGATAGTGGGGCTCAGGACAGAAGCCCTCATGTTATTGTGATAACACATGTCTGCAGGGGGATGACCAAAGACAGCAGCTTTAAGCTGAAGGAGTGATGGTTCTGGGTGTTCACAACAACCACTCCTATGGGACTGCATCCCTGTGAAGGAAGGCAAGATGCAAAAGTTCATTTGACACCAACTGCAGAAAAGAGAGCAAAGAAGCTCTAATTAGCCACTCCTAGCATAGCCAGTCACTGTCCAGAAAGTGAAACAATAGTCACAGCTACAAGACAGTTTAGTTCAAGCTGTGAAGCTTAATTTTCTCTATTGCACTGACAGGTGATGACAGTGTTTCTCCAGCCTAAAGCTAACAGGGAACAGAAATTGTCTGTCCAGTGCAAGATGTTTTATTTTAGTGGAAGAATAAAAAGCAACAAGCACAAAACCAAGTTATCTTCTCTCTTCTGTCCTTTAACATTGAACCACTCTCTCATTTGGCTTGACTTCAACTATGTTCTCTCTCAGTCCTCCAGGTAGTTGTTTCTTATTATTTTCCTACCTTGCCCAGGACTAAGTTGAGAAGAATTCAAGTCCCTCTGAATTATCCTACAGTCTCTTGGACTTAAGGTTTTGTGCACAAAAGAATTTTATCTTCTTTCTTGTGTGCATGCCGCAATATGCTTTGCCCTGGAAGTCAAACGAGATGAAAAGGTAACTCATCCTGGAGAACAGTCTGTTCTGAGACCAGCCAGCCCTTTGACCAGGCTAAAGAACCTTCCCAAATCTTTTATCCTGTTAATTTATATGTCAAGAGCTAGCACATCACTTATCCACTTAGGAGTGAGTCTCACAATACATTTATGCCAAGAAGATGGAAAATTATCACAATAGTTTTATCACAAGTAAAAGCTAAGATGGGTTTATGTGACATTCTTGAAGCTTCAGTGCCTTGTGCAAGTCAACAGGAAAATACTGTTATTTCACAAAATGCCACTGCAGCCAGATTGGTTTGGGTGTCACTGATCTTGTGTAAATTAGCACAAATTAATTTTCACATTAACCTGCTTAAAGCCGTGAACATTGCACTAGGTACTAGGGGATTCACTTAATTACAATAATAGTACTTTTGTGCTAATTACAGGGACACACCAAAAAGGTTTCTGTAGCAATACTAACCCATTTTATGGCATGTAGGCCACAGGCAGTAATGAGCTTCATCTGTCCCAATTCATATACAGTAATTTTCTTTAAGGTCTCATTTCTGACACTTGCAGACTTTTTCAAGAGGTTTACTTTTGCAAAACCCTCCCTGCTTGCCTGTTTAGCTGCATTCCTCTTTTTCATTACTTTTTGTAATTTTACTGTATTGTTAGTCTTTGAATATTTCAGTTTGCTGTATTGTTTTCTTGTATTCATTGTGAATTAGAATGAACAGTCTTAAAAACCACCAAAAAAACTTAAAATGAGACATTAGGGAAATAATGCAGCTGCAGAAAGGAGAGTGAACCATGAAAATAGACTGTTTGGGGTGGTTAATATATCTCCATCTCTGAGGATCTTTAATAACAAATTAGCAAACATCTGTAAAAAGATCTAATTGTGACTTAGGGCCCCCCAGACTTTCTGCTCGCTCAATGGCGACCTCTTCATGTCCTTTTACGTCTGAGAAATCAGGCCCATGCTCCAGTTGCAAGTTTCTGGTGCTTGGCATCCATGTAAGAGAGTCCTGCTTGTCCTTGGAAAATGCTTGGCAGTGCAATTTGATACAGCCCTTCAGCATTGCAGTCTAAGCAAAATCCTCTCCATTTGCTTCAGAAGATGCAGTCAATTGTCCCAGCACAGACAACACTTAGGAACTTGATCACAAATCCCAGACCATAATACACTCCCAGAGGATTTTGCCTGATTCTCTCATATGATCTGAGTATATCCCTTTCTTGGAAGAGTGTGTATGGGAAACTTAAATCATTCATCATTGTCAAAAAAAAATTCTGAAGTGTTTATAGGTTTTGATCATTCCTGTCCAAACTGTCTCTGAAAGCTGTATGGATGTGACATTTTTTAGTGCTAAAAGCTGTTTAATCATGAACATCATAAGCATCATCTTGGATCATCGTGATCCACTGCTTTACCCTACCTGGATCATCCTAAATAGTTACAAGCAGTGTAGCAGAAAGTCAGAGATCTTTGGAGAAACCAGTTTGAGATAGATAGATGGATGGATAGATAGATAGATAGATAGATAGATAGATAGATAGATAGATAGATAGATAGATAGATAGATAGATATGCATTAAAATGACTTTCTGTAAGGAAACCACTGATAAACAAATAACAAAAGGATAACAAAGTATTTACTTACTCCAGAGAACAAACAACTGGTCCTTGGGAAAAGCAGTAGAGGTTGCCATCATAATTCTGTGAGGCTTGTCAGAATTGTAAAAAAATTATAAGAAGCCTGGATACCAGGTGGGAAGTTTTCAGCACTTCCATTTTGTATTGATCTATAAGCCTTGTCTGTAACGTGGCTCACCAGCACAGCAGGGAGACAGCAGAGATCTGCTTCCTGTAGGACTGACTCTGACATTTTCTTTGTTAACTAAGATTGGCTTGTTTATTTAGCAGAACGGAAATGGGTGGGTGAAGTTGTGTTTTCTCTCTAAATCTGCCATGAGAATCGATGTACAACGGAAAGGAGCAATTTACACAGGGGAACTGTGCTGGGGTAAAAGCCAATTAAGTCAGCTTCAGGCGTGTTCAGCTAGAAGAATGAGTGTACCTGCTTGAGAAGTGGCTGCTCTGAGTGGCCTTCCAACAGCTGTGAAATGCCAAAATGGAACTTATTGTAGGAAAGTATTTGAACACTTTGTGCAGTATTTTAGGGTTTGTTTTTCTGTAAAAGCAGGACTTGGACTTCATAAAGGAAACCTTTTCCTTTTCCTGTTTTATGCCATTATTGG